>JAZHYW010037767.1:0-20561 GCA_037355805.1 Ixodes ricinus | reverse complement strand
GAAGCTGTTTTAGCAAAATTTTTAATGCAATGAATTTGAAAGAAAAACGACGTAACTGTCCAATTTTTTCGTGTGCTTGACTGAGAAATGTTTCAAGCTATCTAGTACGTACTAATTATTCGGGTTATTTGCTCCTTATAATCGAGCGCAGGAGAAACTTCACTCACTTTTTCCTATAGAAATGTATAACCAGAAGTAAATTTTCGACCGGTTGCTGCCTGCTTCAATTTGCGACAGCAAACTAGCGCCACTTGAATCTCTAACATACATTTTAATAATTCTATGGCATAAACAAGCTCGCAACCCTTGACAAAACAAAACGACCGGAAGTCGCTTGGGGCGCTGGAGACGGCTTGCGTTTGTAAACACAAAAAGGGCTGTAAATATACACACGCAATGCATTCACTTTGAGGACAAAAAAGTAGTTATTCAAAGAATCAACAAGGGAAGTCTTTACTTGAGCTTTTATCAATCCTTGTTGTTTATATACTTTTGTCCAAGTGGATCAGCACGTTTTGTTTCTCGTGGCAGCAACCAAAGTTCGGCTCCAACCCCCCTTTCCCCCCCCCCCCTCTCCTCCTTCATTTTTCTAAACCCGCCTTCTCAAAACCCGCACAACAATGTTTCTAATAGATACGCGAACCTCCCGGGTAATTACTCCTTTTCGCAAACTTGCCCGAACCTCAGGAAAGACGCAAAATAGCAATACAACTACGCCCACACACACACACACAAAAAAAAGTTAATATATTAAAGGCAAAAATATAAATAATAAAAAGATTCCCGTGACATGCCAAACTTTTGAGTTCCAAAGTTCGCATCTTTATTGTTCCTTAGTTGTTGTATCCTCTTTCCTGCTCATCTCAAAAGCGCTGTTTACGATGCTCGCACAACCTGATCTTTCATTTTCTTTTTATTGAACTGATACTGCTCTTGTTGTTGAATTAAGGTTGTGTGTACCAGCGGATAGACGATTGGGGCCAATGCCAGGAACATCGCTCGCAGCTGAGGTCGTAACTTGCATACGGGTGCCAGGGGGGGCGGGTTGCTTGCCTGGAGCGCGGAGGGGAATATGAGAAGCCATGGCGACGTTCAGACGGGCGTGTCTTCGATGGAACGAACTGCACGCTCAAGGAAAGAAAACACGAAACGAAGAGAGAGGGGTGCGGCTCCATACTTTTCTTATGGTATTAGATGTATTTTCCGTATATGCAGCTGCATCACCGTGAATATGAGGCGCATGCCAAAACCACCTGCACAGCCCAAGACGTCCTGTCAGCTATTATGGAATAATGAACAATGAGATGGTTTGTCACGTAACTCGTGCTCTCCCGAAATGACGGCGAAGGCGACGACGACAGCTGTTGGTTCATTGTGGCAAAGGCAGACATGTACAAGTTACTAAAAAAAAGTAATTAAGTTAAGTTACTGAGTATTGGCCTCAAAAGTATTTTGAGTAGAGTGGAAATCACTCAGATGGAAAGTAATTTAGCGAATTACTAACTTACGTAAAAAGTAGCGAATTACTTTTGAAGTTACTGTTATATTTTTATGGAAATAAGAATGCGTATATAGGTTTTGGTATGTCAGCAAAATTCTGCAAGCCAAATATAAAGCAGCTTGAGTTTTCGCATACATGCTTTAATATCTGGTTCTGCTTCTAAATGCCTAATTGTTTTGCACCTTTTTTTTTTTGGTCAATGATGTGCTGCGGAGGTATCATTTCTACTTTGACGTTCAGCACTGCATGAGCTTGATTTTGCTAATAGTTTTTTCTTGTTTACAGGGTTGCGTAAAGTACATCTAAGAAGTGCTTGCAGTAAAGTTCTGTAAATATAATTTACTTTCGATGTAAGGTACAAGTACACTTTAACACAATCTTTCATGATGCCCTTTCATACCCTATACATGTTTTTTCTAACTGGTATGCATTGCTTCAGGAATAACTGGAGGTGCATCAGTCTTTTTTAGGAAATGGCGGCAAATAGTGGATGAGGTCAAGTCGCCACAGAGCAGTTTTACCACAGTGGCTTAAAGGGGTAGTGTAGTTACCGCGCAGCCTCCACCATGCATCGGGAACGGCCGCTCCTTGGAAGACGGTGTAGGTGGCGCTTCGATCCGCAGCTCCGTTCGGGTGCCACACGGGCCGGCAGATAGAGGCACCCAAACACGCTTCACAACTAATATAAATACCTCAGAAACAATTATCTGTTTCCAGTGAACTTCCCACGACATGATTTGTGTTCGCAGGTGAATAAAAATGTGAAACTAGCAGACGACAGTGCTGCGAATCGGCCGGAGCTGGCCGGAGCCAAGCTGGCCAGGCGGCCAAGCCGGAGCCATAGCCGGAACGACGGTGCTGCAAGCGCCAGCGCCACCCGCGGCCGTCTTCCAACGCTGTGCCGCTTCTCCGGTTTCGTTCGTTACACTACCCCCTTTAAGCCACTGTAGTCTCACTTATACACCTTTTCCCAAGGAGGTTATAATGGGCAGGAGGTGGCGTCACTATCCCCAATGCATGGAGCGAAGTGTAACGGAAGTAGGCGTGGCCACGAGCCGCGACGAGCATATCTTGACCAATGGGAAGCCTAGTGAGTGGGCGCCGCCATTAATTTCGGTGCAAACAACCGCGTTGCGATGACATTTCCGTGGCAACGCGATTGTGTGCACCGAAAGTACAGTGGTTTAAAGGGGTAGTGTAGTTACCGCGTAGCCTCCACCTTGCATCGGGAACGGCCGCTCCTTGGAAGACGGTGTAGGTGGCGCTTCGATCCGCAGCACCGTTCGGGTGCCTCCACCGGCCGGCAGATAGAGGCACCCTAACACACTTCATAACTAATATAAATACCTCACAAACAATTATTTGTTTCCAGTGAACTTCCCACGACATGATTTGTGTTCGTAGGTGAATAAAAATGTGAAACTAGCAGACGACAGGGAAGTCGACTGCTGCGAATCGGCCGGAGCTGGCCGGAGCCAAGCTGGCCAAGCGGCCAAGCCGGAGCCATAGCCGGAATGACGGTGCTGCAAGCGCCAGCGCCACCCGCGGCCGTCTTCCAACGCTGTGCCGCTTCTCCGGTTTCCTTCGTTACACTACCCCCTTTAAGCCACTGTAGTTTTACTCTCGCTGACGAACTATTTAACACAATCAACTTATAAAGCACTTATTTTTGTCGGTCTTGCAGCCACCATTACTTCACTCAGCGAAATGACCGGATGACATTTAGAAAGACGATAACACGTTTTAACATATTGATACTGCAATTTTTTTGTTTTCAAATTTGGGGAAATGTACTTTTAAGCCAAAAGTTGAACCGTCCTCGGAAAGTACAGCTACATGCTCAGAGAGCGTACTTCAAGTAAAGTACAAGTTTTCTAAACCTTCTTGAAGTTGTACTTTAAGTACCATGTACTAATAGTACTTTCCAACACTAGTTGTCAGGCACGTATCCAGGGGGTGGCCCATAAAGCCCGGCCCCCCCCCCCCCCCCCCCCCGAAATCTTCCATTTTGCTGGGGTCCCTCCTCCCCCTACCCCTCATACAACATTTTGTCATGGGCGCCCCCCCCCCCCCCCGAAACAAAATTCTGGCTACGTGCCTGCTACTTGTTTATTTCTTCTTTTTGAAAAAACCGGTGGGGGAATTACCAAGATTTTTCGAACGATCTTCGAATCTTGGAAGACCTGCATATTCTGAGTTTTCGGAGCAACGGCAACGCAAAGAGGTATACCTTTACGTTGCCCTTTAGCACGTGTTTCTTCAAGTACAGCACAAACCACGGGAGCACCAGGTGGGCTTCAGAATGGGTGATGCACTTTGTCGCCTAGGATGCATGCGTACACTTCCTGTAGTGTGCGAAAGTTCCTACGTTGGGTACAAGCAGAGACAAGCCCTTTCTTCAAATGAGTCAAGTTTCCTTCAGCTTCGGGAACCAAAGAAACGCTAGTCATAGGCGTTAATCCAGCAGTTACTCGGCCTCACTTGCGACATATCTGTCCACTACCCGCACCCTCGTAGCAAGATTGTTGCAGTGGGGAGCTCGGGAAAATTTTAGGGGATTTCGGACCCTCCGAACCCCCCCCCCCTCCACTTGCCTACGCCACATGCTTTCCCCCTCTTTGCAAATATCAGCTGATCTTTCCAAAATCTTATAGGTATCTTTTTGTGCAGGAATGCTTTTTGATGAGCAAACGTACCACTAAAATTGGAAGTAATTCATAATTTGAGTAGAAGTTACTCGCAAAATGTAATTAAAACTACTAATTACCGAAATAAAAATGTAATTTAAAGTTACTAAAACTATCTCAGAAAAGTAGTTAAACTACAGTAACTTGAGTAGAGTAGTTGAACTACGTACAAGTCTGGTCAAAGGACACTGACCGTTTCATAACGAAGAAGCTACAGTGGCAGAGATAAGACTGGTTGATGAAAGTACAGAGCATTTTGAGACCCCGTGCTCAACTGGTACAAGAAGTGCAATCAAGTACAGTTATCCTGAATGAATCAAGATATATATCTGCGGAATTACTTCATTAATCAATTGTTGTTGTCTTCTTTTAGGACTTAACTTTTTAAGGTACTCGTAAATAGAGTGGTACAGCGCATCTGAACGCTCTCAAACGAGCCAGAAAAATAGGGCGCGAGCACATAGAAGCTGAACTTTCACAAGAATGTGGACTGAGCAGGTCAGGGTTTAGCGCGTGAAATTTCAGGGCGTACTTCTCTTTCTGTAAAAGAATGAGAGCAACAAACTTTGCCAAAGCCGAAGTCAACGTCGAGGGCGTTTCCTGAAGACCGAGTAAGCGATGCTATTAAATTGTGGCTCCATCTCCCGATAGGCGCCGAGAGCAGACAGCACGTCGTCTGCTCGCCGCGGCAATCGAGAGATGGCGCCACAGGTTTACAGAGTCACTAACCTAAGTCTTTGCGAACGCGCACGGCGTCGACTTTGGCATCTTCGTTGTTCAAATATTTTTACACCAAGAGAACTACGCCTTGAAATTTCACACGGTAAAACTGACCTGCTCAGTGCACATTCGGTGAAATTTCGAGCTTTCTATGTCGTAGACGCCAATTTTCTTGGCTCGTTTTACATCGTCAGACCCGCTTGTGCCCACCAATGTTTTAAAATAATAAAAGCAATACGCGACCCTATTATCTTGCAAATTTTGTTTATTTGTCAGGTTAATTATTAAGGGGTAATTTCTTCCTCAGGTTCTAGGCTGTTGAAGTATGTGCATCTGTCTAACTAAATAGGAGAAGACACGAACAAACTTCATATTGTGATACAAAACCGAATGTTTGGAGTCTCCAGCTTTCCCTTAACAGAAGTCATATCTTGTAGATATATCTGAAATTACTGACATGCAAAACATCCCTTTCCCGGATTGGTAATGTCTATATTTATTTTGAAGGCATATATGTAGCTCACTTTTAACCCCCCCCCCCCCCCCCCCCCTTCCTTTCTACTAAACTTTCTTAGCTTTAAAAACCAATGATCACGCATGCCGTAAGACGTGAGTAAAGAGAACAAACAACAGAAAAGCTGATTTTCGTCTGATAAGCTCCTCGTGCTGCTGTATTTACATTCAACTTCTACCAGCAATTTATTTTAATGTATAGATTCACATCGCATGATTTTCTTTTTTTACATATTCGTTTGCTCGCTCATTATTTTTTTAAATTTCATTCAAGTGAAGAAATCAGAGAAAGACGCCAGTCGCTCAGCGGCTTCATTCCTTTGTTCGTAGGCTTGTCTTTTCTTTTGGCATATTTACTTTCTCCAAAGTTTTCTCCCTGTCCCTTTTAGTGTGCCTTTGTCACTTCTGCTCCCCCATCCCATGATTTCTTTTTTCTTCGTAGCTTTCGTTCATTCGCTAATATTCGAGAGATTAGTTCAGTTCGTCCCTTTTTCTTTCTTTTTTCCTTGCATTCTTTCGGTACCCTCTCGGTTGCTGCTGTTTTTAATTCTTTCCCAGCCAGCCGCATAGATATGCATGACTTTTCTTTCTTTTGTTTGCTTGGATCTTTCGGAGATTGCTTTTAAAGGAACTTTCTTGTACGGCTGGGTCGGATTGGCTCGGAAGGCCCAGAAAGAAAGAAGGAACGAGGTCGATAATGAAACTTCTTTCTTTCTTTTTTCCCCTGCTTATCCTGTCTTTTTTTTTACGTGTGTTTCTTTTTGCGCAAGATACTTTTTTTGCGTTGTTTTGCTGCAATACATGTTTACGCTACAGACGCTATATTACGGCATAGTTTCCTCTATACTGACAAAGCCTGGCACATCGCCATGAGACGCGGCCGCCGAAAGTGAAAAGGTAGAGCGGCAGACAACGGATGAGAGGAGAATCATGTAACGGGCGCCCCGCTGCGGCGAGACGCAGATACACACTTCTCCCGAGCGATGGAATGTCTGCTCGTGCGTCCTCGCGTTCCTCGCGCGTCCTCGCCGCTGCAAAAGCCGTGCGCTCACTACCAGCTTCCCTGAGAAATGCTGTGTGCTACCAAATCCTTGCGTTCCAAATCTGCGACCGTGCGCTCTATGGCTCCGTCGTCGAACTGCCAGGCTTTGTGAGTAATAGAGAAGGCTTTGACTCCGGTCACTCCCATGTTGAGACTAGAAGCTCTGCCTTCAGCGCGAGCTTTCTGCCCTTGCTAAAACAAGTGTGAATGCTCGCGGCACGCGCAACCGAAGCACTGCGGAAGCCAGCGAGCTCGCGCTAAAGGCGGAGCTTCTAGTCTCAGCTTAAGAGTGAATGGAGTATAGCAGGGGAAACAAAGAAAAAGCTATGTAGTTTCGTTAAGAGAGGAACGCTGAAATTCATCAGATATCTATGCTATAAAAATGGCACGAAACAAAACAAAAAAGAGAAAACAACGAGTCACACAATTGCTGTCAAACTCCTGCGCACAATAAAGCGATACACCCAACATCTATTTCCCGCATACAGGCTTGTATGGTTTATTGATGCCGCAAAGAAAATGAAGGCTTTCAAACTGAAACCCCCAAAACACTTTAAATCTCGTTAGTCTTATTGTTACTCCTACTCAGAATTTTACTCATTAACTGGCGATTACATCCTTTATTCCTTCATTCCTATCTGAAGCACTGTCATTGATAGAAACCTCGTGCAACACATACTTCAAATCTCCGAGACACGTCGGTTTCTCCGGTTACAAAAATGTTACTTATGTTTGTTTGTTGTTCTTTGTTTTTTTCGGAGCTTTACATATGCCGGCTGCACATAAGAGGAAGCGCATCATCCTCTTTTGGGAGAAGAAACTGGTGAGAACCGGAGGTTGTTTCGACTTGACTGCTACAAAGTCGGGGTTCTTTGGCTGGTAAAAAAAGAAAATCGTCTGTAGAGGCATAAACGTTTTACAGAAAGTGAGTACAGAGCAACGTGACTTCGGTAGACGCATTGCCGTTATGAACTCAACTTGCCGTTTAGCCATGCAAACAGCGTGAAGATATACAGCACGTCCGATCCGCAATAACGGACTCCGATCTCGGCGGTATCATTCCCAGGGTTCTGTTGACGGGCTCATAGTATCCTGATCGTGTGGGCTTTCTTTAGCGTTCCGACTGCCCAATGGGCTTACGATTCATCAGTGAACACCCCCAGCGTACTGTACATATCAATCTAGTTCAGCGAACTCGAGGGAAATGGGTTTCCGTGAGAAAGTTGGCGGCGGTATGTTCCACCCTATATAGTATAAATGCTCTTCGCGACACTTTCAAACTTGTCATTATTACGCCGAACGCGTTTCAGTTTATATCAGTTCTGGAATATTTGTTTTAAAACGAAAGCGTCAAACTCTCCCCATACCAGATTCGGCAAAGTGCGCGAAGCGCTTACGGCTGATCTGTATAAAATTATGTAATAATTGTTCCGTGAAAAAAAAAATTAGAATTCGGTATTTTCGTGCACATAGCAATCAGGATTACACCGGGTGTTTGGCAGAAAAGAAATGCCGTTTGATCCAGACTTGTACGGTATAGTAATTACAAGCAATCAAATTACTTGTAATCAATTACTTTTTAGTAGTTTTGTAATTACTTGATTGCATTCATTAGAAAGTAATCACAGAGAGTAATCTGATTACGTTCGGGAGTACTAAAATGACTTGTAACCGTTACATTTTCCTCTGTTTTCCAATGGCGCCTTATGTTTGTAAAAGTTTCCTAACAAGGAATCTTTGGAACAAGTCTCCGACAGCAGAATGGCTTAGCCAGCTTAATGGATTAAAAAGATAAGTAGTTGACAATTCGGTAATTTTTGGTGCATTAATAGGGAGTTTTAGGGAACAGCTTTTGTACGTCCGATACGGTACAATGGGCCTACCGGTACGAAGTGCCCATATGCGAGTCTTCTGTGGTAGCGCATGCGCAGTTCATACCGGAGGGCCCATCGTACCGTATCGGATTGTGCCAAAACGGTTTGCTAAAACTCCCTAATGAACAGTACGAAATATCCACCGTTCCACTTCCCAGCAGACAAAAGATGGCAGCGCGCAGAAGGCGATCTTTTGCGAAGGTCTATAATAATCGCCGCCCGATCGGTCTGTGCTTCGCTCGTCTCCCAAGGAGTGTCACAACACAACGACAAGCACAGCGAATAGGTTTGAGACAGTACTTCCCGGTTGCCCGTCCTCGAGAGCCGGCGGCAGTCCGGGCCCGCCGACCATGGCTTGTCGCACGTCGTTCAGAGCTCGCAGTAGGTGTCAGTGTCCAGGCCCGCAGATCGTTCTTTACCGCGCCAGCGCTGCTTTTTGGATAGCTTTTCCGGGCCTACCATAGCCCGAGTTTCGCTGCGGAACCAGTCCGGGATCGTCATGCTGTGGTATGGCCATAGCTCGCCGTTTCCGCGGGTCCTGGTCCAAAGCTCGCTGATGGACCGCTCCGGGGATCGCCTGTGGGTCAGACCGGCTCCACCGTTCCTGCCCGGCCCGGCAGCCTTGCGCAGCACGCTGTGTCACGCGCCAGCTCGTCTGTCCTCGGCTGACCCCTTGCTACGTGCCCTCTCTCCCGTCGTCTTCCACCCTCGTCTCACACAAGTTTCAGAACTTACAGTTGCCAATTCAAAAATATAAGTCCTAAATTTTCATAAAGAGATTGGCGGCGAACAAAGCTCGCGAATATACTGAAATAAATTGCGTCTGCTGCGGGGAGGGGACCCCATTTTTAGAGCGCAGCTCTTAGGCGCCCGTTTCCGGCTTGGGCGGCGACGCCGCCGCCGTCGGCGTAACCGCGCGTTGCATTATGGGACGTTTCCCATAATGACGTCACACGTGAAGTCACGTGTGACGTCACGAGGGTTACCCTCGTGAGGATTACGAGAGTTACCCTCACGAGGGTTACGAGGGTTACCCTCACGAGGGTCACGAGGGTTACCCTCACGAAGGTCACGAGGGTTACCCTCACGAGGGTTACGAGGCTACCCTCACGAGGGGTTCACGAGGGTTACCCTCACAGGATTACCCTCGTGACGTCACACGGGACGTCACGTGTAACGTTATTTTAGTAAATACGTCACGTATGACGTCACGTGACGTCACACGCATCCAACATTGCCAATATTCCCGCTGAATTTAGCAGGGAACTTTTTCGCTAAATTTGGCGGAAAAATTATCCCGCTAAATTTACCCTCATGACGTCACGTGTGACGACACTTGTGACGTCGCACGTGACGTCACGTGTGACGTCACGAGGGTAAGGGTTCTCCGCTAAATTTAGCGGAAAAATTTCCTCGCTATATTTAGCGGGGAAGGAAGAGGGGCATACCCTCCTTTCCTCCTCCTCAAGAGCTGCGCTCTAATTCGGCGTTACAGAAAATTGTAAATGTCTGTACTTTTTTATTAAGAATTTCGAAAATTGATTATAACCTTTCAAGGCACTAGCAGTAAGAACTTTGAAATCCTGAGCTTTTGGGGCCAAACATATATTATTCTTGAGACAAGAAAGGACTCTCTTTTCTCTTCACAGCTATATAGCCTGTACATTTTTAAAATAATAATATTTATATTACAGTATTCGAACATGGTGCAGCTTTGGAATTAGCATTCTCAGAGCCCATTTCTAGTGTTTCTTTTCTACTCAAACCAAAGCTGCACCATTTTTGCAAATTTATATATTGAATACTTCTACACTCATTCATAGCACTTGTAAATCCGTTAATTCATTGAGTCTGATGTGGACGAATTTACAGCATTCCATGAATGACACGATTAGTAGTATTGGTAATCATACACAGCCTGTATCGCAAAAAAAAAGACAAAGTGCAGTGTCGCGAAAATAATTCTATTGCAGTTTAAATGTTTAGTGAGGAGAGCGAATGTGAGCAAATATAGTCGGCATCCGACCACTAAAAAAAAAGAAAAAACCGCCGAATTTGCGTTTTGAGCGTCTGGTAATTTGAGAGAAACTCATATACTCAGCTCGGAACGATTCCACCCCAAAACAGTTGATATCACAATTTTCTATTTTCCGCAGAAGTTTATACACTCACAGTATGAAGATGAATGAATCCGTCTGCGTTTAACGCGCGGCGTTCTTTATTTGTATACAGGAAGACATCTAAGAGACGACGAAGGAATGCTTCGAAGCGAAAACGTGCTTGGGGTCTCACACGATAGGTAGTAGTAATAGTCGCTCCGAAAACAGTCGCCCCAGCTAAACAAACTCCTAATCAGTCGCTTTTTTTTTTTACTTGCTGTTTTTGGTATTTTACACCTTAACTATGTCCGTGTTCGGATAGGCAGCTGCTCGGATGTTTGCGCGCGTTCGTCGTGGTGCTGGAGCTCGATCAGCGCTGCAGGCTTGGGTCTCTGCTCACGCACTGACGATCCCAACTATTCACTCAGTTTCACATGAAGCCTGACCGCCGCCGAAGCCTCGATCCGATGGATCCAATCGAGCGGTCCAAAAGTGCATCGTCACGGCGATCGTTATCTTTGTTCGTTCGCTATGACCAGCTGAACCAATCACGCGTCGGAGAAAGCTCAGGATCGAGGCGAATTCGCTGTGCGTGATTGCTTTAGTCGCTCATATACTCCAACACACTGTTTCCAAACAAGCCCGCGTTTGCCCACACCAAGTGTGGGCACTGCGCGTGCGCAGAGACCAGATTCGCGTTAGGCAGAGCATCTGCACATGCGCAGTGCAGACAGCAGCGCCACCGCAGGGGCGTGACGTCAGCAGAGTCGAGTCGGTCCATAGGAAACGCGCAAAGGCGACGAGCGCCATTTAACGACGCCCCTTTTTTAACGTGAAACTTTCTTTGGCTATAGTTGCTCCGGATTTCGTGAAGCCGCTTCTCGTGAAGCCGTGGCCTGTGACGTCACGTGACTTCAGTTTCCCCGCACGATTTTGCGGGAAAATTGACGTCACGCGACCTCGACTCAATTCAGTTTCCCCGCTAAATTCAGCGAGAAATATGATGTCCCACAACGTCGTGTCACGTGACCTATACACAAATTCAGTTTCCCCGCGAAATTTAGCGGGGGAAATTGACGTCACGTGACCCGATGTCACGTGATGCTAGAACGTTTCACGTATGCGACACTATAGACCGGAAGCATACGGGAGGGATTTTCCTGTCGAAGTATCGCATATCAAGGTGATACCATGATCGGGGAGGGTTACCTCTTCGAGGACGAGGGACGTGCCGGTCTTCGATGATGGATTGAAGTTCTTCGTCCTGTGCTTGAGCCGCAGCCAGTTCAGAGTAGGTGAACTGTTCTTTCTCTGCGTTGAGGGCATTCTGCTCCAGACGTGATAATGTGTCTGCGACGGTGTTTTCTTTTCTTTTCACGTGTTGGATATCGGAAGTGAATTCCGCGATGAAGGAAAGATGTCGCAGCTTTCGTGAGGAATGATTTTGGTTTGATGATTGAATGGCATAAACCAGCGGTTTGTTATCGCTGGCTATGAAGAAGGCGCGCTCTTCGAGGAAGTGTCGAAAGTCTTTGACGGCTAAGTATGCTGCAAGTAACTCTCTTCCGAAGGTACTGTACTTCCTCTCAGCGCGTTGCAGTTTACGTGGAAAAAATTATATGGGAGACCATATATTTCCGATCTTCTGCTGCAACACACCTCCGACAGCGACGTCCGAGGCATCGACCATCAGGCACGTTGGTGCATCTGGAGACGGGTGTACGAGAAGTGTGGCATTCCCATTGGCGAGTTCTTTCTTCACGCTCTCAAACGCTATAGACGCCTCGAAGGACCATGGCAACTTTGATTTCTCGCCTTTGGAGGTGCAAAGCAGTGTCTCCAATGGCTGTAGAAGCTTGGCACAGTGGGGGAGGAAACTCCTGTAAAAGTTTACAAGCCTCAGAAATCGCCGGAGGGCGCGTTTTGTTGTAGGTTGTGGACACTCGGTGATGACTTTGACCTTGTCTGGCAGTGGTCGGATTTCTTGACACTCATTCTGATGGCCAGGAAAGGTCAGCTCTGGTACACCAAACTGGCATTTGTCCACGTTTATTATAATGTCATACTCGGGTAGCCTGTCAAACAGTGTGGTGAGATGGCGCTCGTGTTCCTCCGGGTTTTTTGCTTGCCACGAGGAGGTCATCGAAGTAGGGAAAACAAAAAGGCGAACCGCGGATGACCTGGCCAATAAATCGCTGGAAGGTTTGGGCTGTGTTACGCATACCAAACGACATTGTGACGAACTCAAAGAGGCCGAAAGGAGTTGTTATGTCCGTCTTTGGTATGTCTGCTGGTTCAACCGGAATCTGATGGTAAGCCTTTATGAGGTCTATGTTCGAGTAAATGGTGATATCCTTCGAACAGGCAGTGCAGTCTTAAAAGTTTGGGATCGGTTGCCGGTCAGGAGCTGGAGCTGTGTTCAAAGCCCTATAATCACCGCATGGTCTCCAATCGCCGCTCTTTTCGGACAACATGTGCAGAGCGGACGACCAGGGACTAGAAGATGGGCGTACGACTCGGAGCTGGAGCATATGCTAGAATTCCTGCCGTGCCACCCACAGCTTTTCAGGTCCGAGTCGACGTGCTCGGCAATGGACAGGCGGGACAGTCGTCACAATATGATGAGTGAGGTCATGTTTAGGTATCTCGCCGATTTTGTGCGGCTTGATCAGGTCTGGGTAGTTCTCGAGCAGACTGGCAAATGAATTGGAAGGGGGCTTGCTGAAAGTCGGGCTAAGAGCTGGCGTTCGAAACGCAATACCAGAGACTTGTAGGTGGGTGGTCACATCAATTTTAAAATGTTCTTTTTGAATGTCTTTCGGACCACTGTATGTACCTGAGGGGGCTGAGGACCAGTCAAGCTGCTTGGACAGCTTTTTCCTCAGCCCCCACCATGCTTATACATGGTAAATAAAGCTATTATTATTATTATATTAGATTGATAATTAGCCTTCTTTGTGTCATGTCCACCCAGATGTTGAAGTTCCGAATGAAGTCTGATTTAATTATTGCGTAGCTGACGTCTGCAACCCAGAACAACCACTGGAAACGTCGTCGGAGGCCAAGGAATAACGTCAGTGATTTTCGTCCATAAGTTTTGATGGGGGAAGCGTTGATAGCTTGCAATGATGTAGTTTGGACGTGATTCCGGCGATCAAAAAATGACGCTGGAAGTGATGCTGACCTCAGCCCCTGTGTCCACTAAGAAACTGGTGCCGACGATCTTGTCGTGAGTGTGGAAGAGGCGACTGGTGGGCCGATATGGGTCGCTCGTCGCCACTAGCGATCGGCCGTCCCGTTTTTCTGGTTCCAGGAACAGGAAGAACAACAGCGGCGGGACTTCGATCCAAACTGTCGGTGGTACCGACGTAGAGACTTGTCGGGAGGGCGAGGCGATGGTGATCGTCAACGGCGACTCTCGCGACCGGAGTGTTGCTGTGACGGTTGAGCATGGTCACGGGATTCCCGCCGAAGCTCGGACACGATGGTCGTCAGGTTCTGCACTTCTCGACGGAGCTCAGCGATGTCCGAAACAAGGTCTGGAGACCGCTGTGTTGCTCCGATGGTGGGACCTGAAACCTCCATAATTCGATCCGCCAGCTCGGCGAGTGCCAAGAGCGCAAGCCTGTGGGCTACCGCTAGGCCGACACGAACAGAAGCCGGCAGCCGTTGTAGAAACAGCTCACGGAGGATGGCGGCGTCGATGGAGGCCGCCTTGTCGTCCAGGTGTTGCAGGTGTCACAAGAACTGTGTGGGTCGACGGTCGCCTAGCTCTTCTGCGCTGAGCAGCTGCTGAAGGCGTCGTTGCTCAGAGGCGACGAGACGACTGACCAAGGCTTCTTTGAGAACTTCGTAACGAGTGTCACCGATAGGTGAAAGTAAAACATGCCGCACCTAGGTATAGCGGCTTGCGGCGGGAGGGCGTCAACGAGGAGTTCGTATTGCCGGGTCTGGGAGGTTATGCGGTGCAAGCGGAATTTGTTTTTCACTTGCACGAACCAGAGCGCTGGATCCTCAGCCCAAAACTTCGGTAAAGTGAGGACCGTGGTAGCTGCGATTCCCAAGGCGGCGCTTGCTTGGGAGACACTTGCAGGGTGTGCATACTCACCAGACTCCGTAGAAAGGGCAGGATCACGTCCGAGTCACCAATTATGTTGGAACCTGGAATATAGCACCCAACATATTTTATGTACAATATTTACAAAAGAAAAGAAACTGTAGTTGACATCGCTCCATATGTAGCCGCCGGGCCGCTTTGTCGTCGAATCTCGAAGCTTGTGGTGTGTCGTTCTGTCTGCTCGCACCGACAGGCTTCTTTTTTATCGTCTCGGAAGCACCACTAGCTTGGCTGCGACAGACCCTATATCGTTCAAAAAAAAAAGAAGAAAGTCAGAGTCACCCAGCGGCAGTCCCAAAAGTTCCAATATTGCGCTCTATTAGCGGCGAGATTCTTTGTGTGGCGCCCTCCTAGGGTTCCCTCTCGTGACGTCATTACCTTGCAAACAAGAAGTTCGACGGTGCTTGTAATAAGCATGGTGGAAGCTTGAAATCATTGTGCTTTGAAACTAACACTTCCGAAACCGTTAAAAATGAAGCTCTTACATAACTCTTATTTATGTCCATGAGAAATACTTTGCTGACGTCTAGTCAGCATTCGACCAATTGTCGAAGGCCGACGACAGCGACGCTTTCGATCGCGCACGTCGCCAATAACGGCGGCGAATGAAGATCTTGCTCGGCCAAAAAGCAAGCACCCTCGATTTCATGTGTCGAAGGTGACATAAAACGACCCATATCATTTCCCCTTTTTGCTCTATACTATAAAAAAAAATCGTTTTAATTTTTTTGGTGTAGAGAGGCTGTGTAGCGCCACCATTGTAGCGTCGGGTTTGGCTCTGCATATGGTGGGTAGACTAACTTTCGGAAAGGGTGTATATCCTAGAATTTGCCATACAATTTTAAGCTGCTTGATTGGATAAGACCGATGAACGCCGTGACAATGCACTTTTGGCGCTTGTTGATTGGCTAGATCTGAATGTGAAAAGGAGCATCGTACATAAACTAGCTGTTCAAGCTTCAAGAAAGACTGACCAACACTTTCCTAATATGATTCTGTTTCCCCGTAATGTTACAGTTACTTATGAAAGTTCCGTTATAAAGAGTTGAGAGGTGAAATCAACCTTTCAACTTTTTATTACGGAACTTTCCAAATAACCAAATAGATTTTATATTCAAGCATCGGTGTTGGCATTAAGTACTGTTCTGTCTTACAAAATACTTGGCTGAAATAAAGTGTAAATAAAGTTCTTTGAGTTTCCAAGTATTTTCTTTCGTCACACAAAACAATGTCTCAGGCGATTCGTTTTTTAGTTATTTAAATTAAACACGTTGTCCGGGAATACCGAGGCTTTACTTTCTCTGGTGTGCAATTTATTGCCTCTTTCTTAAAAATATCTATTGAGAAAGCGGCAAATCAAGGTGATTCAAAGTGTCCCTCACTTTCCAGTGGAGTGATGTCAAAGGTTTTATAACTTGAAAGTCGAGCAGGCAGCCTAAAAAACAACATATTTCTCGTTTATTTTTTTTTTTTCGTTTTTTGCAGGCGTGAGTTTAACCAGAGTTTATTAGTGCATACCATCAGACTTGTTGTAACCCGTTGGGTGGGAAGCAGTACTCCCCCCATATTGTCCCATATTACATCTGACGTCATGTTTTCGGTGTTGCCAGTACAGCTTCTCAGCCTCTCAGACCAAATTTAAAATTTCAAAAACTTGGCAAAAAAAAATATTTACTTTTAATTTGGTTTGCTAGTTCATATTTGTCTATTTCAATGTGTTGAACCAATTTTGAGCCAAATAAGTTACTATCAAAATTTCAATGAGCCTGTATGGCAGGCTGGATTAAAATTTACGACAGCATGATATTTAATGATGTTTCTTTGCAGGCATCTAGTCCTGTAAAACCTCCGCAAATGCCAGAAAAACGTGTCAGTTGTAAGCGACCAGAAGAACAGCCTAGTGTTCCCTACGTTTTTCTCTGCTCTCATGTGTGGCGAAATACGGGATCGCGGCTCCGGAGCTCATGAAACCGAGACGCTCTTGCGCCTAGAGCGTGCCGAGGCCTATCCACATCGAGCGTATTTCACGGCTTTTTAGAGGTCACCTTGAAGTGTGCCTGTGCTTATCATTCCTTGAAAGTATAGTGGACAACTTCTAAGTAGTACGCGTTCTCCTCCTCTCTAGAGCGCGCAGCTCATGAGCGCCGCCAGAGCGCCTGCAAAAGCGAACACAGCACTACTTGCGGATAGTGCTTCAAAGTTACGCATGCGTCGCGTTACTTATACAACTTTACCTATGAAATCAAACGGCACTGAATGAACACTGGTCACAATTTGAATGAGTAACGCGCCTGTATCTAACCACATCTACGCACAAATCGTGCGGCACGGAAGTTGCACCTTCGTGTTGCATGTTGCGAATCCAGATTTAGACTGAAGGTTAACTTCAAGATTACCATGAGGATGGTAGTGTTCATAGTGTCTTTAGGAACCCACTCTCTGTAGGTTTAAAGCTATGTATATTGGTGATACTAGTCTTACATTTGGTAATCGGATATTATGTATAGGGCCAGACACAAATTGAGATTACCTGAGGTCCACCTGCACTCAAAGTTACAAGAAAGACATGTTCGAAAATGTATTCACATTGAAAATTTTATGTTTGGGCAGAGGCTAGCGCAAGACATCATTCAGCGCAACCTTATAACTGATATCAACAGTATAAAACAAAACGATTAAGTAACGATCACATCAAGAATACTGTAAGAAAATTTGACCGACCGAGTTCGTAAAAACGTACAATATGTAAATAAATAAATCCTCTTTATCTGGGTTTCTATTATTGATAGGAACTAATATGTGCTAATCGTCAGTTGGCACTTCAGTATTAAGCCAGTAGTAAGATGTTAACCGTTCCTCCACACACGACACGTCGCCCTTCGGGAAACGCTAACCGTGACCCCTTCATTTTTCGTTTTTTTTTTACTTTCTTCTTTGCTTCCTTTTACTTTCTGCTATTTTACGTCTTTTTTTTTCGCTTACGGGATTAGTGTTAGCGGTTCCCGAAGGGGGATGTGTGTGCCAATTCCCTAGGGCCATGCTAACACATTCCTTAAGGATCCACCAATAGATCCTCCTACAATGTTTTTGCCGCCCACTCGGACCAGCGCTAGTACTTGGTTCCCACTTAATTTCGTAGCACAAACCAAGGCATACGCTCCCGCACACGCGCAGGTTCAGACTCGCCCCAGCATCCGCGCGCGCATTGGCTTCCGCTCCGTGACGTCGCCCCCTCTCACCTTTGTCCCTCACTGCTCTCCTCCTCTTTCGTGGCGCGCTTACCTTTCCACTGCTTTTGTCCGCAAACGGACGCAGTCAGCTTTTCCTTGTCTTGCGGGTACTAATACTAACGCCTTAAAACGTTCTACACGAAATTGACTGGTCTGATAACTTTTATTAATTTAAGTTCTTGGGGCTAGTTCGAGTCGTCACTTGCGTCCTTATTCTTTCATGCATCGCAGAAACATTTCACAATATTCCTCGGTCAAAAAAGTACGTCATTCACTAATTGATCGCCGATTCTTGTTTCCCCCGTTAATCCGGTTGCGTTAATAAGCTTTCAAATATGACGTGAAACCGGTCATCAATCGACAACGTGGAATAACATGCACATATATTACTGATGAACGAAACGTAGCACAACGTCGTCATGCAACATTTCCGCTCGCCTATAATTTAATTGTTTTTTTATTGTTTTTTTTTGCTCGCACAACTCCAATTTGACAAAGCAGCAAGCAAGCAGCGCCAAAAGTGCACCGTCACGGGCGCTCGACGTCTTTGTGCGTTTGATACCACCGGCTGAACTAATCACGCTTATTGAAAACATCGCACGGTCCCGCCAAATTCACTGTGCGTGATTCGTTTCGCCTGTGATAAGAAAACGCACAGAAGGATTACGCGCGCCCTGAGAAACTCTTTAGCTGTGCTTGATCGCCTCCGCCTGATGGTATAGTACAGTGGTGCGCGACTTCATGGGAAACAGAGGCAATGCACATCGGTGTTAAAACTAAGTAAAATATACATTTGGGAATTATATTTTTAATTAGGAGATCTGCGCTAATATCATTATTCTGTTTATATTCTTTGAGTATTATAGTGTATTGGCATTTATGTCGTTCAGTCTGGTCTTAGGCTACCATGCATAATAAAAATAAATAAGAAGAAGAAGAAGAAGTAAAAGAAGAAGAAGAAGAGGCAGCTGGCCTGCCTCATATTTCTAGTGTGAAGGGGTGAAAGTGCCCCCTTTCTAACAAGAAAAGACGTGTTAGACATAATTCTGAACAACGAAACTGTACACTCAGACACTGGTGCCTGTCCAGTAGCGTCCTGACATTTATACCGCCTTTTTCTAAACTCCCTCGCTTTTCGGTCACGTGAAACCGTTTTTCCCTTTTGGAAATCATTTGTTTTGACAACTTGTTACCCAATATTTCTGGTGGATCGCTCTCTTTCGAATCTGATCCATTCGTTTTCTCGTTTCTGCTTCCTTCCGCTTCTCTTTTTGGCAAGTGAGCGCAAGTTTGCAACGAGCTTATTATAATTATTTATTCCCGAAACATCTCGTCTTTCACAATCAATGTCGATAGGTGTCCGATATCTCGTGAGAGCCTTCATAAACTCAAAACATGCCAAATGAGACAAAATTCTTGAAAATAAAAATAAAAAGAATAGTTCAGACAACAAGTAATATCCTAAAGATATGTTTAGCGTGGTTTGGGGCGAAGAGACTAACCTTTCTTAGCTCTTTGAAACGCAAACTTTTCCGATGAGAACACTATCACCTGTTAGTCTTCCGCGCGAGAAAATATTTTGTACGAACCAAAGCAACCTGGAAATAAAACTGCGTCGCTGATTGAAAGCACTGTGCTAACGTGTCGTTGATCTTTGAGCATCGATGCCGCCCAGGCAATGGTCATAGTTCAACTATCTAGGGGAGAGTCGGACCTGGCAGCGAAAAAGCGGAGCGCGTACTCACAATAGCCCCTTCAGAACTCCAGCGAAGCAAGCAACAATGAGTCGCTACTCTCCTGTGGGGACCATGCTACAATGAATGGGATCCAAGTCCTCACAGCAAACGCCGATGGAGTACAGAATGATCACAAAAAAACAAAATTGCAGTTTTTTATTTGCAAAAATAAACTAGGCATCGCCGCCAAATCGCTCATTCTCCGCCCAAAGGTAGCTCTAGAGGTTACAACCAGATGCCAAAAAGTCTCAGCCCCAATCCGACGACGAGAGCCGAGAGAAGAAAGTTATAAGTGAGTTTCTGCAATTTTCAATGGGAAAATAGCGGACCTGACAGAGTTTTCCGGACACATGGGGCTCTATGGCGCCAGAAACCGAAAACAGGCAAAAATGGGCTCCATTTTGCCCATTGAAATTTTCAAGAAAACACATAACTTTTGGAATGGAGTTGCATCGGATCGGGCTCAAGCTTTGGCATCTGGTTGTGACCTCCGGCGCTACCTTTGGGCTCGAGAACGCATGTTCGGCAATGCCTAATTTATTTTCCCGGTAGCTTAAAAAAAACAAAAAAAAACTGTATTTTTTTTTTTTTGAGCGACACCTTGTGAATTCGTTTTCAGCGCGAGAGATGAGCCGAGTTCACGCGCTGTATCTCCTGACGGAGTCGTCCGCGTCCAACATGAGTATCGCCAACGGATTAGATGTTCAGAGTACGTGACAAACAAAAACAATGAAGGTCTAGGACTCGTTGGCGCCACAGCGTCTCGGCCGGCGCGCACTTAAAAGCAGGGCGGAAGGGGGCGAAAAGAGAAAAGAAAGGAATCACGTTTCTGCGTCCCTGCGTACAAGAGGCGACATCTAGGAAGAGGCGAGGCCGCTTTTGCGGAAAGCGCGGCGCAAGATCGATGGCCTCTGTTTTCCGAGAGCGTTTCGAAAGGTGGCAGCGGGTCTCGGGGCCAGCAAATCGGCGTCAGTCCCCTCTGTCTGGCGGCCGTGAGGAACTATAAAAAAAAAAACTGTAAAGACACGTAAAAAAAATGATT
>JAZHYW010037766.1:0-11885 GCA_037355805.1 Ixodes ricinus | reverse complement strand
AAGGGATACTACAACGAAATTTCGGCGCTCATTTTTTGGTCTATATGTGTTCAAAAGAGCAGTATCACATGGAAACATACCAATATCTTGTTAAAAAAGTCTCGAAAAGGAATTTTAAAACGAATTAAACGATTAGCAAAGAGCACCTGGTGGATGTCGCTAACGCCTCGTTTGTTATGCTCGTCTAGGAACCTTGACAGCTAGTGACGGAGGTTGTCTCGCCTCCGGCCACGACGAGAGAAGAGGGGAAGGAGGAACTCCCCTCTTCCCGAGAATCCCTTTTGTGTGTCGCAGAAGTCGCTATTGTCCCCTACAAGATTATAGAAGATTAACCTGTCACTCCAAAATTCGTACAAAAGCAGCCGCTTCGGTGGCTGGAACGACTAGGCCATCCTCTCGACGTCAGCCTCGCCGTAGCTTTGCTCGTCTTGAGACGACCTACGTCACGATTGCGTTGGATGTCACGTGCTCTAAGCTGGGCCTTCTCCGAGCGCTTGCCAGAGCGGGCCGTTTATAACGAAAAATGCAGCCACCAGGATCAAAATACAAACGTGCGATTGTCATTTACGGATATTGTGGATCATATTCAACCTACTTTTGAACACGACGGGAATATTTCAAATTTCGTTGAAGTTTCCCTTTAAGGGTGAATGGACGATAGTATGGAGCTGGGCCTCGCCTGTTTCTGTATACATTTGAAGGCTGTGAACGACAGAGGATTGTTGTGGTGTGCACATCTTTCAGGGCATTGGTGTTATGGTGACTGACTTCGTTCGTGTGAAGATCAGTCGTGGGTCTTTCTTACAAACCAGGAAGGGGGCGTAGCCGAGTTTGGGCCCTTTGGTGTGTTGTCCGCTTTTGTTTTTTAGTCTCGAGTTTTCATATTGTTGAAAGTTCACCATCGCTACTTGTGGCTTGCCTGTTATTTTGTTTCGATGAGATCAAACTGGCTCACCGACGCTGGTTTTCTGTTGCAAAATGATATTCCTGGTTGAGCGAGGGAACGGCGAATGTACCAGTAACCCTGTGCAATAAATTCCTGAGCTACAATGGTTAACTTGCGCGTTTGTCGTTATTCTGTGTTGTCGCGTGACGAGTAGCCGTGGAGATGACTCGCCAGCTTGCCTCTGCTTTTACATTTGAGTAAACTCGTTCAGGTTATAATTTGACAAATAATTAAAAGGCGTGTGTAACTTAAGACGAAAAATGTAAGCAATCAATAAGCTTGATCTAATGGATATCGGTAAACAATACCACGGACTGATGTCATCCTTGAGTAGTACTCGTAACCTGTCGGACAGAAACCTAAAATATGGCAGAACCCAGGAATCGGCACCCACCTGCGACTTACCAAATGTCATTCGATGGTTTAAATGATAGTTTTCCAAGTCAGTCAAGCGTGGAAGCTGCGATCCAAGCAGCTGTTTCTCGCCGAACGATTGATCAACGCGGAGCGGCGGAGGACCGAAGGCAATGTAGGCCGCCATTTTGTTGATGGGATCGATGCCGTTGGAGCTTTCGTTTTGAGCAATTTTGAATTGTGAACGCCAGAGTTATTTAAACAATTTAAATAAATCATAGCTGAGACATTTTTAGCTTCGAATATATTATAATTCATCTAATACTGGATACAAATAATTCTTAGATTAAAACTAGCAACATAATAGACCCTTCACGAAAGTCAGCGCCTCTAAGTGTCGGTTGCGCGAACTTGACAAAATCCGCCATTACTGCGTCGTCAAGCCATCGAGGGGGTTGAACCTGAACCATCCCGCTGCGTTCGGCAGTGGTGATAGCGTTTGACATGCCAACCCATTGCTGCGTCCCTCAATGTACCCAAAGAGGGCAAAAAAATGAAAAACAACACAAGGTGAGTCTTTTTTCCACGTTAAAAACACCAGTATTCGAAGAAATCGGGTCATGCATATCCGCGCAGAGTGGGCGACGATCACATTTGGCCTGTCCGCGGCTGCCTCAACGCTTTTCGAAGCTTCGAGCGCGTGTTCACCGCTTCGGAGTGTAAAGTTAGCACGAATAAAAATAATCTATAGAGGATAACCCCTGCCCACCCGACATCGTTTCGAAATGTGTTTGAACTGCACGAGTAATCGTGGGATGGATCCCGTAGCTGCGAGCGACTCCTGAACAGTATTCAGAGTTGATTTCTGACAACGTTGCGTTGTGGTGTCCGATCACAAGTCGTGTAAAGTTTCCTAGTAGGTATGGGCACGTAGCTTCGGAGCTTCAGATAATACCTCGTCCACACAAACACTCGCGCGCAAAAAAAAAAAAAAAAAAGAACGAGCGCAAGGAGTGTTTGCACGTCACGACATTACATGGAATTCGATAGAACATTGTTTTACGTTCACGACATCGGCATTGCATGGTTGCTCTTGCTAGCACGGAGAGGTGTACTTCGTCTCTTTAATGCCTGTATCGGGAGCTCGTGCTGCAACTTCTAAATATGTTTTCAAGCGCGCGCCCGGGCACGGGGCGGTTTCGGGCCTCCTAGAACGATTTGCTTTGCTCGTCCCCGCAACGTTCTGCTAGAGCTGCTCTACAAGTGCTTTGACCACATTACCTCGTAACTTTGTCCGCGAGCATAGAACTCACCTGATCACAACCGCAGAAGGCACAGAATGCCATAGAATACATCACACAGCATATTTGTCTGCCACAACATAAAGTATGGAATGAATGAATGAACGATGTGTTGTGGAGAATAACACTGGAGAGTAAAACAGATGTGCACATGGGAGGCATAGGTGAGTTGACTTTATTAAGGCCGTTTGAAGAGCTTGTAACAAAACAAATAGGGACAGAGAGACACACCTGAGTTTTGACAGAAGGCTGTTTAAAAACAACCAGTAGAACAGCCGAACGGAAACAAGTTTCTATTGCCAAGTTCCGTCTGCATCGTTTAAGTTATACAACCACGTTTTTTCTAACCGCAATATTTCTACTCCCAGGTTTCCTACTTTGGCTTTCCTCTGGGTCCTGAAGCAGCTTGCTTTGATGAGCACTCCGGTGGTGGACCTGAAATAAATTTGCGTTCTTGTTTACTTACTGCCATAGATTGTACAGTGAACAAACATGCGGCAGATTGTTTTTCAAATAAGCAAGAGGCATAATCTCAGCAGTGCTCACTATGTGTCAGAAAAGACGCGTCATATATGTGATTATTCGATTACTAAACGCCGGAAGCTTTTGCTACGCCGAAAGTTAGGACTGGTTTGTCCTAACTTTTGAGCTAGCATGCTCGTGCTGCTAGTGGACATAATGCACGCTCACAGGCACCACACACGTCAAACCGTCAACGTGAAACTTGCCAGCCCAGAAAGCAATTCGATCAAAACAGGCGACTTTGATAAAATATATATATATATATATATATATATATATATATATATATATATATATATATATATATATATATATATATATATATATATATATATATGAAGCACGGCGTACAGAGGCGAAGTTCACCGGCACGACGCAAGTTTACCTCTCACCCCCGCCTTGTACTCTTTAGTCCGTACGCCACTGAGCTTCGCAACATTATCTCAAGCTGTGAGAAGGCAACGAGCCGGAAAATATTACATTTCATTTCGTCATGCAAAAGAGGCCGAAGATGTGCGAGTATCTTAGGCCTCTTTTGGCGTTTCCTTGTGCACGGCGCTGCGGCAGACGGCAGAAGTCCGCCTGCACGTTAAAGACACGCTGACGGCGTGGTGCGCGCGCTTGTAGCTTTGGGTTGGCTCACGATTAGGTCTGAACGGGCGACAAGAAAAAACAGTGCTTACCTTAACACTTGAACCGATGCCGGATCAACGTACGTCGTCGCCCAGTAGGCCTCGGTGATGAACTTGTTGCTTCGGGCAACCTGGCGGTTCGAAGCGAGTGTCGAGGCGCGGTACGCCTTTATCTTACATTCGTCAAAGCTACGCGGAACTGCAGTGAGGTAAGTGCTCCACGGGGAAGGCAAAGTCACTCGTCCCTGAGGACCGCAGCCAAAGGTACCGGGAATACTGCCACAAGCACCTGTCATCGCTCACTCCCGAAACGACGACGCAGTAATGGCGGCGGTTTCGGTATCTCATAGTTGCTTGACTGACTTTCGTAAAGGGTCTATTAACCAATCGTGCGTCTGATCATCATCACCACCCACCACCACGGAAAAAATGGCTGCCTCCAGACAAGCGATGGAATGTGACGCTTGCAGGCGTTTGCATGTTGAGTATATTTATGAAACTTGAATACATAACGTTAATGTAAGCCTAGGTAAAGAACTAAGAAAGTTCAATGTCGTCGCTTCATCTTATTCTCAAGCTGCGAGGCCTTGTCACTGTTCTTATATTGTTTTTACATACACCAGCTCGTTTGCGCCATTACATTTAGTGAATTCGTCGTTGTCGTAAACCAATTTTGCCCGTATTCTCCTTTGTGGAATGGGTCATCCGCCCTTCTGAGGCACCGCTGCTTTCCGAGTCAAAATAAATATTCGGTAGGTTTTAGTACGAACGTGTTTCCACCACACTAGCGTAGTAACTTTTTGAGGGATAACCAGTGGTGGAACTGCTGCGCCAAAACGAAAACCCTGCTATATGCTGCTTCAAAAGTTGTATTTGTGCACAATTTGCGCCACGTTTGCGCCAAAAGGGAGCTGTTTTCAAAAAGTAAACGAAAGTGTCTGGCACATTGCATTCTTGGTAATGCCACTGAAAATTAAAGTACAATTGTTCTTCGGATGCCTAATTACTATGTGTGAAGAGTCTGCGCGAATAGTCGAATTATCAAACACTAGTTTCAAATTATACGCTATTTGATATTCATTTCAAAATTAACTATAATATTCATACGTTTCGAAGTTTTGATCGCGGCGAGTTAGCCCCTTGAGTGCGCTTCTCCTCAAGCACCAATGCACTGCGGTGAAGCAATACCCGCGGAGCTGACACCGCGATCTCGCGACTGGCTTCACCGCAGCGCAGCCGCGCACTTCGGCGAAAAACACACCTTGGTGCAATATATAGAAAAGAAAAAAAAAAACTGTTACGATTGTTGATATTTATATTGCAGTAAAATCTTCAAAATTTAACTTTTATGCCAGTGTGTATGTTAGGCAGCAATGTCTTAACAACCTGTGTTTATTACTTGTGCTTGTTTTAATTTAATTAAAACATGAAGAAAATATATCCTTATAGCAAGATTTCTAAATCCCCTCAATTACATATGGTGGGACTCCCTTATAGGTTAAATTTTATGTCAAATCTGTTATGTACTTGCCATCATAATGTAGGCATTGGGATGTCCGAGGCAGGGGTTGCCCCAGGAATTGAACATAGGGGAGGAGGGGGGGGGGGCGGCGGCGGCATTGAGGATAGACGAGTCGTTGCAAATTAAAGGGATGGTGAACCAAAATTTGGATTTCAAAAAACAATGCAGGAGCTGTAGGCGGGACGCTACAATCCCTACAACACTACTCGTCAGGCGATATCTTGAATGGACGGCCGTATTTTTGGGAAAAGAGGTTGAGATTGAACGGGGCCAACGAGGCGTGTGACGTCAAGGTATCTCGTTTCCTCCTCTCTTCGCTTCGCCCCCTCAAGGCGGCGAGGCAGAGAAGGCGCGAGGCCGTTCCCTCTCCTTCTCGGAGAAACAAGACGTAAACATATCTGTCAAATGTGCCTCCTTTTTTTTTTTGTGAAAAATATGGTCATCCGTTTAAGATATCGCTGTACGAGTGATGTTTTGGTGTTTGTAGCATCCGTGTTTTGTGGAATCCAGATCTCGGTTCAGCATCCAAGGGTGCCTTCAGAAAAACAAGGGGGGGTCTAGGGAAATCACTGGTCCGAGGCCACAGTCTATAAATATAGCTAGATTAAATTTAACAGAGCTGCGAGTTCAGCTGAATTTTTGTTTAAGCATGGTGTAACAGTATTGAAAGGCATGGAAAAAGGGGCAGCAACTATTCAGTATGTGATTGAAAACTATTCGGCCGAAACCACTATTCACTTTGAATTTGCTTCGAACCCTAAGTCCTAAGGAAGTGTTAACAGTTTTTGTGCGAACGGTGCTCACATCGATCGCATGAATAGGTAGCGCTACTCGTTGTGATCAGTTAGAGTAGCTATGTGCTCTGCTTAGCTGCTCTAAAAACAGTAGCAGGTTGAATACGAGCGAGGGCAGCATGAGACACGTTCAAGACAAAAGTGTCCGTTTGATGTTGAACTCGCGACAATTACCTCACCGTGATGCAAACCCTACAAAGTAGCCAAAAACAACTTTTTTACGTCAAACACAAACCGAAGACGCCATCATACTCCTAATAGGTTAATTGAGACACCTGGAAAATTACCGGTGTACATAAATAAATAAATATCTGTAGTGGGCAGGTCCCCTGTAGGTACGATACCTTAGTCTCCCAACACTCCGACAACTGAAGATTTTTCCGTAGGCTAACTTTTTAATTAGAGATTGTATAAAATTTTTTTACATGAAAGCTCAGAATTGTCTGCTACATAAGTGGCAATCTCTGCTCCAAAACCCGTTGTTCCCTGCTACAAGAGCTGGTCCAAATCACCCCTTGTCAGTTCCACCACCGGGGGCACTCTCTTTATGATGATAATGCAATTAATGCAAAGGTGCAAGCGAGCTGGAAAAGAATAACAACAATAATGCCTGGAGAAGGGGAACAAAGGGGACAGACACAAATTTCCAAACACAGCTAGATGACTGAACACTCCACTGGAAATGGAGAGGTCCCTGGTTCGATACCAGGACCAGGCAGACTTTTTGGTTGTGCACCAGTCACCTAGCTGTGTTTGGAGATTTGTTTGTCCTTTGTCCCCCTTCTCCCGGCATTATTATTGTTATTCGTTTCCAGCTCGCTTGCACCTTTCATTATCATAACCTTCAAACACAGGCTGTTCACCCTTGTTGGTGTTATACTGGTGGCAGCTGATACCCGTTTGCTCTACTGACGTGAAACTCCTGGTTAGCTCAGTTGGTAGAGCGCTCCACTGGAAATGGAGAGGTCCCTCGTTCGATACCAGGACCAGGCGGATTTTTTCGGTCGTGCACCGGTCTCCTAGCTGTGTATGGAGGTTTGTTTGTCCTTTGTCCCCTTTCTCTAGGGATTATTATCGTTACTCTGGTACAGGAGCTGGAATGCGCAAACTGCAATAAGATAGTACAGATAGCACATTACAAATGCTATCAAGTGCTCGGCAGAGTTTGGAGAGGTATAGCGTGTAGGGGGTGCATCTACTAAGTCGAACATGCTCACTGCTGCCAAGGCTTTCCCTCGCTACCCGCTTGGCTGTGCAATCTGTACTGCCCGATCGCTGTTCACACAATTTAACTCATATCCCAGACTACTGTACTTACCATTATCCTTCAAAGCCCTTTAATGGTACCATATACACATCATTTACTGCAGATATATTATAATAGGAAGTCCCTCCAATACTAAACAACACTACTAATGCTCGAGCTATTAAGAATTTATCCGATTATTATATAAATTCCTATACTTCGTTTCAGCTGAAGTCCAGATGCAGCCAATGCTTCAAGTGTGAGCATGTGGTCCTGAACAGTGCTAGCACCGCACGAGCGCACGTGCTTGGCAGGAACACTGAAAGCCCAGAGCTCATGTTTGTAGCATTGGCTGCGTCTGGACTCAAGCTTGTGATGTGCAAGCTCATGCTTGCACATCACAGTAAATTTCAATGCTTTTCTCCTTAACTCAGCTAATCTTTTTTAGATTTCAATGCTTTTCTCCTCTACTCGGCTAGTCTTCTTTAATTGACAGACACACCAGATTTGCCATGGCTTACAAGAGAGCTGGACTTGTGCCCCCTTTCTCAGCTAAAGGTTAGCAGCGCTCATAGAACAAAAGAGCTTGTAATAATGAGCATTGTTGAGGATTAGGGGGATACAAAAGAGTATGAGCAAGGAACAGCGGTCCAGTCTGAGACCAGGACTAGACAGCCCGTTCGTGGGTTACAAAGGGCGTAGCCTCCTTGTAAGACAAAGCTCCAGAGGTGCCCGTGGCATGTTGCAGGTAGTGCAAGAGAGCCAAAGCTCCTTATAGGCCAAAACCGGCCACAACCCATATTGTGTGGGAACAGTGCAATTTGACAAAGGAACAAGAAAACAAGTGCTCAGACACAGCGCTGACGCTCATTTGAGGGTTTATTTTTAAGCAAACCAAAAAATAATACAAGAAAAAAAAAGACACAAAATAACTTGCAAAACGATTCCTAACATGCCATATAATTTTCACACAAATCTGCCACAATTCTTGATAAAACAAAACCCGTCAACCCCCAGGTATACCGACGGAGCGCTAAAACATTAAGTCTTCCCCTCGATAAAATGAAAAAGGCCCCATCGATTTCCCTGGCAGTCTTAATTTTGCTATTCGCCAAGTTCGTCAAATCATTGACCGAAGGGATGCAGCCACACCTACTACAATGCACCACAAGGTGGCCTGAGGGGAGGAACGGAGAGAAAGGGAATGCTCCCTCACATTCACATACCTCCTTATCTGTCCATGGTACAATCTACTACAAGGGAGAAGGATCTGATACCAACACCTGTGGCACATAGGACAAAGGAAGTGCAGTGGTTTACATCAGATTGAGTGTCCTGGGTTTTACCCCGGTTTGTGGCACTCAAAAGACCACTGGCAAACTGTGCTTGTTAGCCAAAGATTTGACTTGGTGAAAAAGGGTGTGAACATAGGGTACGACCAGTGGTCTGGATGTCAGTTAAAGCAGAGACAGCTTAACCTTAAGAGTCATCACAGGGAAACCCACTGAGGTAAGCCTGGCAGACTTGTAAGCATACTGTTCCCGCATCTATGTCGGCATGACTTCAACAATGAAGCTCGTTTACATGATGCAGTGATCACGTGCTTCACCAGCTTTCAATGCGTCGCATCATATGGCATTAGCCCCTTTTTAGAATGTGGTTCATAGGACCAACAGATGTGAGAGGGCTTAAGAGCAAGCTTCAAGCCTAAAAATTGCAAAACCTTACCTGTGGGTCTCATACTTCGATTTTAACCTGGGGGAACACTCCTCAAAATTGCCCAATGAAAGCAACAAAGAGTGATTTGCTACGGATGTCTGTCGAGGCGTGAACCCAGCAACTGCCGTTGACCAGAGGGCCCGACCAACATTTCACTGAAGACTAGCAAACCAGTTAATCCAGATTGAATACCAAGACATCTCATGGAGGGGCGGACGCAGGTATTTTCGAAGCGTATCATATATCCAATCCACTCCCCCCCCCTTCCAGACCCCGAACTTCTACAACACATGCTGAAGAGAGGGGTCAGAACATCCGAACCCCCCTTCTGAATCGACCACACTCATGTGCTGTGAATTGGAAGGGTCACAACAGAAAAGGCAAGCAGCCATTATGAACACTTAGGGGGTAGTGCAATGATTTTAATGTTGAAAGAATTTGCAGTTTCTACTTTTTACATTGTTTATCAAGGCAAGTGAGAAAAAATGTGTCACTTTCCCCGAAAAACTGCTATTCTGCTGCATAATTGCATAGAGAAAAAAATTATTTGCCAATCTGCAGCCGCGTGATGGAAACTATGATGGCATGTCACTGGGGTGGAAGTCAACCAAACCTGTCCCCTCTCCTGCTAAACTCGCCGGCAGGCTTGTGGCAAACCGTCTTTTGTGCTGATCGCTCGCCACGATCTTTGGCAATGCTAATCCTTGGAAAGTCGACAACAGAGCTTTTTCCAGTAACGAGCGCCACCTGGGGTGTTCTCTTTGAACTACAAATGAAGGGCAGCCCAACTTACCTGCGCCTGTCAGAATACATTGGCATCATGCCGTTGTAGTTGACCTTCGTTGCCCTTTAAGGCCCGTTCACCACCTGCGACTCCTTAGAACCGAGAAACCTCTAAAACTTCTTAGGACGAGAGACACACTGGCAGCCTGGCGTTATCTATGCGGTGACTCTGCAACTGCATTTCCATAATGTGAAGGTTTTGCAGGATTTCAGAGGTCAAATGTGCGTAATACCTATGAGAAAGGCTGGTTTATAATGTTGACAAAAGTTTTTCGAGCCAAGAAAGGATGATGCGCAAGAAAAATAGAAAATATGCGGGACTGTCAAGTTTCCACTGCTACCCAATACAGTGGAATCACACTTATAACAATACCAGATACAATGATGTACTGCTTATAACTATCAGTTTCTAGAGTTTCAAGACTAGAAACGCCCAGCTTCTAGTCCAGATACGATAATAGGTTATAAAGATTGAATTTTCGGGTTTCTCATTATCGTTATAAGTGGATTGCACTGCAGATAGCGTCAGTGTGCCCTCTCGTCGTAAGAGATTTTAAGAGGTTCCAAGGCACCCGGTCTTAAAAAGTCGCAAGTGTGTGAACGTGCCTTTATGCTCCATACTAACATACTCAAACAAGAATGGCCAAAAAAACACGAAATACGTGCAAAGATAAGCGCTGCATATGTTGGTCGACCGGAACTTTGCCCCACCAAAATGGTGACAGCGGCAAACAAGGCCAGAGAAGAGGGCGTATGCATGCGCAGAAGCTTACTGGAAAAGGTCCATTGTAGAGGAAGCTGCTCGGCTCTGCGGCAAACAGCTTAAGAAACAGTTTTTGTTGCTCGTGGTACAGATATTGGGTGAGGTAAAACTAAATTACCTAGTGGTGTGCAAATATTGAAATTTTCGAATACGAATCGAATACGAATAAGACAAAATACGGGCTTCGAATATTGAATCGAATATGGAATATGTGTCTAGTATATAAAAATTGCAAAACAAGAGGTAACAGCAGGTTTTATTACAGAGATAACAGCAGGTTTGCTTTTTTAAAATAAATCAATGCAACTCCATTTTACTGGGCTGCTGCAGGCTAAAGATGCTTCTAGTAATGCACTCGGTACAAATTATAGTCTAGGAAAATTAACTGCTCAACGTGTTTAGAAAGTAAGCGCTCCCTACGCGCCGTGACAACACTTCCGCCAGTAGAAAGACCCTTCAACTCGGGAAACCTGCGAAATTTCACTAAAGTTCGAAGAAGTTAGACTTAAGGACAGTGTTGCCCGGATGCTACACGAATATTTCGAATATTGGGAAACAAATAACTTAGAAAGTGCTTTATTTTATATTTCATAAAATGGTTAATGTTTACACCATACAAAGGCAAAAATAGGCGCTTTTAACACTTTCATTAGTTATTTATGTGAACCAGTGATGCCAATAAACCTAACAAACATTACACTATTCCTCCGCCAGATGGAGTCAATTAGTTTCTTTTTCTTAAATTTTTGCGCCTGCGCACAAAAGTCGAACTTCACTCGAACCTTTGTCAAACATCACGTTGAAAGTTCGAAAAAGTCGAACTTGGTCGAACTCGAACCTGGGCAGGTTCACGACATCCCTAGTTTTGACTGCGCGGGAGTGGCAGGAGTTGTTGTCAATGGCGATGCACGCCATGTTGTCAATGGCGATGTTCTGCTACGTAGCTTTTTCTTTCTTTTAATTTTCAAACTTTTCTATTAGATAACACTATCGAGATTTATTATATATTTATATTTCACTTTCGAGGTTTATTTTATATATATATCTCACTTTCGAGGTTTATTTTATTGTATCAATACATAGAACGCGATATCACATCACATGTTGCTATAAAAGTGTCACACAACAAAGGGCTTGGTGAAAAAGAAACCGAACCTGATCCTGTCTTGTTGCCACCAGACAGATAGAAACGGAGCAGACCGATAACGCTCGCATCATACACCTTTCTCAGTGAATAAACATGTTCGTAGGGTGATGCGTGGCAGGCAGATTATTCGTTACTTGCCCAAATATTCGCAGTTTG
>JAZHYW010037765.1:0-31195 GCA_037355805.1 Ixodes ricinus | reverse complement strand
AATATCACGACTCAATAACAAATCGCAACAGTAACAAACTAGTTCTGATAACAAACCACGATCCAAGATTTCTAAATATAACGAGCCGCACCATGCGTTCCTTAAGATGTCGGAAGCAGCCGATAGGGGCAATCAAGATTAATGCAAAGGTGCAAGTGACCTGGACAAGAGTGATGACAATAACACTTGGAGAAGGGGAACAGGGGGGACAAAGAACAAACACAAACCTGCAAACAAATCTGTCATTCTTGTTCCAGCTCGCTTGCACCTTTGCATTCCATTGCATTATCATCATAACCTTGACATGTTGGCGGTTCACCCCTGTGGGTGTTATACTGGTGGCAGCTGATAAAAGCCGCTTGCAGCACCGACGTCTAACTTCCGGTTAGCTCAGTTGGTAGAGCGCTCCCCTGGAAATGGAGAGGTCCCTGGTTCGATAACAGGACCAGGCGGATTTTCGTCGGCCGCGCATCAGTCACCTAGCTGTGTATGGATAACTGTGTTTGTCCTTTGCCCCCTTGTTCCCCTTCACCAATAAAGTAGAGCGAAAGGTGCTACGTCACGTCGTTGGTAGACTTTCCGAGAGGGGATAGGGAGGTGTTACGTCGGATTAAAGCACCCAAGCTCAGTGAATGCGCCATAAACTTTCGGTTTTAGTTTTTTTTTTTTACTATTTGTGTGTGCGTTTTTTAACCTTTAAACGGGAACTCCGGCGGTTTTTGAGCGACTTAGACGAAACATAATTTCTGGATACTCAGGCCTCACCCTTCCTGACATGCTATTTGTCTCGCTCAATTCCAGATAACTAATCAGAAACTGGCAAATGAAGGTTTCGCCGTTATCAACGTTTAACGTTTGTCCGTTGTCTCCAGTAGGGTGACGCCACACGTTCTATACTAACTTGCAAACCGAACAGGCAGTCTACGAAACAATAAACTGCGCATTTGTTTTTGGTTTCGTTTTGCTGGCTGAGCTTCCCCAGCGTTAATTTCTCAACACAAAACTTAATGTAACCCGTCGGGTACAAGACGTACTGCCCCCATGTTACAACACTCGACATCACAATTCCCCTGTCGCTAGTAGAGCCTTTCAGCCTATGTAGCCAAATTTGAAAATTCAACAACTTCGCAATAATACTTTTTTTATTTATAGTTTGGGCTACAATTACGGATGTACGAGGGGCGTTCATAAAGTTCGTATTATCGGCACGACAAATTGAAAAAAAAAAAACGGAACAAAACAGGCACCAACATGAGCGTGCGTCCCTCTAGTTTCCGCACAGTCTAAACATCGCGTGCTATAGTAGCTCGGAACGCTGCTAGGGAGTCAAAACAAAAATGGCACCGCCCGTTGGTGCCAAGCACATGCAGTGGTCCGTTTTCTTCATTTGAAGGGAAGCAATGCCAAGAATATTCATTTCAATCTGGGAGCGTTGTTCGGGGACAACACCCCACTTTATGACACTTTGTTTAAATTTCGCAGACGCTTCCAGTGTGGCCAAAGCATTTTAAGGACGGCGACCAAGTGATTGCTGAAGTGGAGCGATTCATAAACACTCGAACGCGAGGAGCTCTATAACAATGGCCTGCGGCATGTGGTGCATCGCTGAAGAAAGTGGGTAACTTTTGATGGCGAATATGTAGAGAAAGTCTCAACTCCTACTCGAGTTTGATTGCTGAATCTCCATTTCTTCGTGACAATAATACGAAATTTATGAACGCCCCTCGTATATCTTGTTGTGTTGAACCAATTTTGAGGCCAAATAGTGACGACAAAACATTTTGCCGTAGAGCACTTCGACCAACTGTGAGCGAAGCTCAGCGTAATGTGAGGTTGATGCTGTGAATATATAGTTCCCAGTCCTTTGTGACAAAGCGCGATGGTTTTCATGTGTTTAGTTTTTTTTTCGTAATCTTTGTGTGGTGTAGATTATGGTTGTTTGATTATTGTGCCGAAGTTTACTATGTGTCACGTTTTGTGAATGTATCATTTCGCTCTATCTTGGTTACCGAATAGACCGTACAGTCCAGCTTCAACCGTCGGTACTGTTCTCGCGAGTATCCTGTGATCCTCGTAATCTACTTTTGATCTGTGTTTGGTTACTCTTTTTGCTTATCCTATTTTATCGATTTTTTAACATTGTGGAAGTTATAGTATCTTCCTAAATAAGATCAAAATGCAAACATTTGAAGGTTTACTCTTTTACCTAATATTTTTGAGCTTTTCTTTGCGTTGTCGGGCACCTCACCGCGCTCACCGAATGCGAGTGGGAGCGGGGACCCGACCCGTTGGTGATCCATCCCAAAATCAGTCCCCTCAGTGGTTGCTGAGCCAAGCATATATCAAAATGTTTGCAAGTGAATTGCGTAGGGCATGGAGAGCTGCCACATCCTCTTTAGAATTGCAAATATGTTTGCATTTTCAGCGTGTCCTTTTCCCACCGCTTCGCCCTCGGCGTTACCAACCGCGACAAGGGGGAGAATATTTCTACACCACACAGCCCCTGGCCCACGTCAAGAAGAACTTTACTACCGTCGTAAATAAAATCCACAGTACATTGCGCTCATGCGCTTTCCTTTCGTCCTCAAACTGTGAATTTCTAAAATTGGCAATCGATTTTTCACATATCCTGCGGCCTTGTGGACCATCACATGACTCTATCACGTACACGAAGGGGCTAGGACATGAATCGTTCTTACCCCTTCACCTACCAGATATATCTGGTAGACGTTCATTCCTCTGTCAGATATAGCTACAAGGCATCTGAACGTCTTTGGGCAAATACAAAAATTATTTATCGCCTTTATCAGAAATATGTACTACAGACGACGATTGTGCTGTCGCTCTGTCTATTCTTGAAAGAGTATAGCTGTGTATGTTCCTGCACTCATTTAAGTGTTGTTACTCACCAACTTTCAAGTTCACTTCGGCACCACGCTCTATACTTCTCTAGCACGGATACTCTTCAAATGAACTGCAAATTTACCCTCGCTGTGATGATGCTGACAAAGACCGGGGAGAAGAGGATTTGTTGTGACCGTGCCGGGCACATGCCATGTGTGTGGGATGTCACATGATGTCATGATGTAACGTAGCCTCACGGTGTCGCGGATATAAAGTCACGTAATATCACAAGTCACGTTACCTCATGAAGTCACCATGTCAAGTGAAGTCAAAATGTCACGTCAAGTCATGATATCACGTGATATTGCATTTCACGTGACACCAGTACGTCACAAAGTTACGCGATGTCATGGGACATTACCGTGTCACGTGACAACGCGACAATATCACAACAGATCAAAACACGTCATGAGGTAACGTGATATCACGGTGTAGCATGACGTCATGGTGTCACGTGACTTCAAGGTGTCGCGTTACCTTATGATGACACGTGACGACATAGTGACACGCGCCAGTGACGTCATTATGACGCGCCGGTAGCGTCCTGTGATTGTAACGTCATGATATGACATAACGTGACGTCATACGGTCACGGTAACGTCATAATAAAGCAGACGTCTAAGGTACTCATTACAAGAACTTGAATTACTTGTGAGCGACGACAAATTGCGGTACTTTTGTTGTCATCTCATTACATTTATTGGGAAGTAATGAGAAGAGTATTCTGATTACATTTGGAAGTAATAAAATGTATTCAAGCCGTTACTACTTTTCCCTGCGCCCTTTGTTTACAACAACTTTCCCACCAAGGAAACTTCGAACCAAATCTTCAAAAGGAGGATCGTTTATAGAAATTGGTGTATTATGAAGGTAAGTAGTTTATAATTCGGTGATTTGGTCATCTAATAATGGACAGCACAATTGGCCCACCGTTTCCAAACCGGCAAAAAAATCTTACGTTTCGAAACTCTGGAGTCATTACAAAAAGTGACAGTTACCTTTTCGAGTAATAAATTAATATAATTCGATACTTTTTAGTGACGATTGCTTGTAATTTAATCTATATTATTTTGAGTAACGTGTGCAAGACGGCAACGACGTCATAATGACGTCGCCGTGACGTAATGAGGTAACGCAACGTTGTCATGAGGTCCACTCAATTTATCATGGTGACGTCTTCATGACGTTATGGTGTCACGTTACGTCACAGTTCTTCGTGGCGGGACTTCGTGACGAGTCTTCATGACGTTATGGTTTTTGTCTTTTTCCATAAAAATCAGTTAACAAAGCACAATCTTTGTTAGAAAAAGACTGTTTCTGGCGTTTCCTAACGGCATTCTAAATGCACAGCCTTCATAGGGTTTCTTTGCACCCCTCTTGCAGACGCAGTGGGGAGCCACTGAAGGACAAACTGCGAGGGGTTTGTGAACAAATCAAGCCGTCACAGTGTCAGGTGGCACATTGATTTAACTTGACATGTTGGCGCGTCATGAGGTTATGGTGTCATGTAGAACATGGTGTCACGTGATCGTGGCATGTAGTCTCGATGACGTCATAATGTCACGTGACATTATGACGTCACGTGACACTATGCCGGCACGTGACCCCATGATTTTATCTGCCATCATGACGTCACGTGACGCGATAGCGTCGTAAAGTTGCGTGACACCAGGGTGTCACGTGACGTCGGAATGTCACGTAACACTGTGACGTAATCGAATCTATGCATGCCACGGACACACAAATCCCTGAGCCCGGCCTTATAAACTCTGTGCATTTAAAACAAATCCGACTCAAACATTAATGTCACCGTGAGCACGATGACCTTGTGTACATATGCTAATTGGCCAACAAAAACTGACGAATTAGATGAAGAGAAAGAATATGCGTATTAAACGTATGCGTAAATATTTTAAGAAAACCCATATTAGTCTAGTCACCTGAGAAGCTTCCATTACGATCGAAAGGCTCCTATACTTTATCAGACTTTGTTGATTTAAATAAAAGATGTAACGTTAATGGTTTCTCTTCGTCGATGCACTGCTCGTTAATTAATGCTGCCAGAGAGGTAAGCATCCACATCAGCCTGCGGTGATACAACTGGGTGAAAGACTATGCTAGGAACGAAATATTAAAGACGTCTACAATTCCCTGTAAGTCCGAATTGGGACGCAACTCTTGAGGAGCGGGGAGGGTACGGAGGTAAGGGTATGCCCTCCTCCCCCTCAATACCCTCCCATCCTCCTCTCTTGTTCTCCTCCTATTTAGCGGAAAATGTTTCGCTGAATTTCCCGCTAAATTTAGCGAAAATTTCCCTGCTAAGTTTAGCTGGGAAATATTTCCGCTAAATGTAGCGGGGAATTTTTTCCGCTAAATGTAGGGGTAACATTTCCCCGCTAAATTTAGGGGTAAAGTTTCTCGCTAAATTAAGCGGGGAAGTGTTTCCGCTAAATTTAGCGGGAAATTTTTCAGCTAAATTGACGCGTGACGTCATACGTGGCGTCACGTATGACGTCAATTGTGACGTCATTATGGGAAAAGTCCCGCTAACTTTAGCATAAAACATTTCCCGCCAAATTTAGTGAAAAATTTTCCCGACGCATTTGGCGGGAACACTTTACCCTCGGGACGTCACACGGGACGTCACCTGTGACGTCACTATGGAAAAGGTTCCGTAATGCAACGCGCGGTTACGCCGACGCCGACGCCGCTCAACCCGCAAACGGGCGCCTAAGAGCTGCGCTCTAAAAGAGGAAAACAACGGGAACTGAAGGAACATGAGCTCGGTCAATCAAACCTGTTCGCGCTGTTACTTTGTTTTGTTTTCTTGTTTGTCTCTCCAACCCGAGGTTTGAACGGGTTCGATAGAGGACTTGGAATAAGAAGCAGTGCACAGCCAAGCTCGGCGCTCGGTAAGTTTACCATGATCGGTTAATGGCAAGCGGCTGCAGTTGACGTGTCTTATATGCAGTTGAAGTTCACTATGCTTGTATACTGCAGCTCAAATTAGCTATCGCATGGGAAGTGAACAAACTTCGCGTTGACTGAAACAAGCACAGCGGCAATCCTGCCACTCAGATAGAACTGCGTCGTCATTACTGGCCGAAATTTGGCTATGCACTACTTCCGAGTAGTTGGCAGGTAGCAAGACGCTGTTTCGTAAACACGTGAGAGTCGTTTGAAGCCGAAGCAAAAAGGCAAAATAAAACTAGAAGCGCAGAGGCCTAATATACTTCTTATCAGATTAAGCAGACGCACCCAACACTACGAGCTAAGCGGACCAATCGGTGGAAGCACGGACACCCAAGCTCATGGGAGTTCTCTTGGACCTTAAGGTGTCCGAGCATTCCTCCCCAGTCCCCCGAACACCTCTATCGGGCTGCTCAGGGACGTGGAACTCGGCCTTTCCGATGTTAACATCCGGAACCAGATACGGGCTCCAGTCAAGATCTGGGACATGCGGTGACTTGGGGAAAAGTCTTACCTTTCGAATATTGTCTGCCTCAGAAAGACGTGCACTGACACCCTTTTCTACAGGCTAGTTCGAACTACGGTCTTCCCTTTAAGGTAAACACCCCACACTGTCGCCGGTCCTACCGTTACGGCCATAAGGCCGCCGTCTGCAATCGTCCCACGGCATGTGCACGATGCGGCGCCTCACACGACGGCATATGCGAACCCTCCGAGCCAAAGTGCATGAACTGTCATCAGAGCCGCTGATGCCTCGTCGCCATCCTGCCCAATCGGACGTCGAGAAGTCGGCATCTCGCGTTACCACTCAAAAAACAACGCAACTTTCCGGGACGCTTGCGAAGCACTCCGCAAATCCACGTCAGCCAAGCCAGATGGCAAGTCACGCATTGCGTGGGGTAGGACCCCTCAGACAAAAATGTACCCCAGACGCGCGTCCTTCACCGATCGACACTCATGCGCCGGTGGTGTCACCCTCTGCCTGCCGAAAACCGACGCTACTCCCGGTACCAGCCAGTCAGCCTCCGGCACCACGGCAAAACAGACCTGGGCAGAATCTGTCAAAAGCTCGAAGTCATCGAATGGCCGCGTCACTCAAACTTCTTGGGCAAGCGCATCTGTACCGCCCCAGCTGCAGGCTGCATAGAAGCCGCCGCCCCTTCTCGTCGTACCCTTTCAAGTCTATTGTAACCATGATCTTCGCCGCCGTGCGCGATCTAATCCACATTCTGCCAGCATCCTCTATTCGAACGTTCCTCGAAACCGTCCTAGTGCTCGAGGGCATCGTAGGGGTGCTGGTCTGAATCGCTTAAGGCAGATGAATCCTAATACCGGCTGATGTCTACCTCGGTGCGTCGGTCCCCTTCTAGAGGGCGTCAACAAACCCCTGTGCTTCTACAGTGGAACTGTGCGGGACTGCTGACTAGACTGGCAGAGTTTTGCCTCTGTTTACAACAATGGGAAATTCCCATCCTAGCTCCTTGTGAGCCTGGTCTTCAGGGAATCACAGCACCCCTGGTTACGTTTCACCTATAAAAACACTTTGATACCAAGCTTTCCAAACTCGGCGCTGCGCTTTATATCCAGAAAGTTATTCTCACCACATCGTAAATGTCTCTGACCTCTGCACAGTTAACCGAGACCTCGTTGCTGTGCCCACTGAAATCGCCGGGCGGCGCCTCGGTGTTATCTCAGTTTATACGCCCTGGAGGTGCGCTGCGGAGGTCGCCGGCTTTGTGAATTCCCTGCGCACCAGGCTCACCGCTCCGCTCATGATGTATGGGTACTGAAACGCTCATAATGATCTATGGGGTGACACCAGAGGAGAAGCAATGAGCAGGATGCTGGCAGATAATTTCGCGGAACACAACCTAGTTGTGGCCAACGACGGTTCCCCGACTTTCTTCCGACCTCCATGCACTTTCAGGGCCATTGATGTCACAACCCACTCACCGGAGATCCCTCAGTCATGGCGGGTTGTAGCCGACACCATTGGCAGTGACCGATTCCCAGTCTTCATCGACATCATAGGCCTTCAACGTCCTGGGGTCCATGGGGTCCGGTTATTCAAAGGGACAGGTTCCAAGACAACCAGGGGCGTTCTACAAGACCACTTCTGGGGGCCATCAGCGACGCTGCGAAGAAAGCCACAATCATGGACACCGTGCCTACATCCTTCTCTGCACCCGACCTGAAACTCCTAAGCCTTTGTATAGAAAGGCTGCGGGGCCAGCGATTCCGGCGACGTAAGGGTGGCGTGGCCCTCAAGACCCTCTTTGACAGGATTGACCCTGCCCTCCGACACTGAGCCGAAAAATGCGTCAAGCGTCAGTGGGATTTGAACTGCTTTACGGTGGATGCCACCACGCCAGCCCGTTGTGTCTGGAGGCTAATGGACAGTTTCACTGGGAAAAGAAGTTCAGTCTATCATTCACTTTTCTGGCCCACAGCACAGGAAAGTTACTAACGACCCTGACTGAAGGCTTTGCCACTCTCTATGTCACCGCAGTTTTCCAGTCAAACCCGTGCTGCCGTGTGGATAAGACTCCCTTTCTGCATGGATGCCCCTTTCAGGAAATCTGAACTCAGATCCGCCCTGAGAGCATGCAAGTGACGAGGGACACCGGAACCAGATGGCTTCAAAAGTCTAATGGTTCAGGATCTGCCTGATTTGCGCTACCAGGAAATCATTTCGTGGTTCCATGATATATATGCCTCATCTAAATTTCCAGCGGTTTGGCGACCGGCATGGGTCATCCCCGTACTCAAAAGCGGCAAACCCGCCGGGGACTTGTCGTCCTACCTGTCGGTGTACCTCACATCAAACGTTGCCAAGCTCTTCGAGCGGCTGGTACACGCTCGCTTGATCTGGTGGCTGGAAGAACACCACCTCCTCCCGTTAACTATGGCTGGATTCAGGTCCCGTCTCTTAGCTCAAGACAGCATCCTGGTTATTGTCAGCGCAGTGCAACATGCTGGAGCTAAACGGAAGTCTACAGTAACGGCGTTCTTTGACGTCCAGTCCGCCTTCGACAATGCAGAACCGGTATCAGTCTTGGCTCAACTAACCTCATTGGTTTCACGGGAAGAGTTCAAGGCTTCCTCGAGGGTTTCCTCTCGAACCGTTCGATCCAAGGCAAACTGAGCAAGCACACTCAGCCAATGAAAAAACTGTGCACCGCGGTCTACCCCAGGGCAGCGTCCTGTCGCCACACGTTTTTTTACATCGCCATCGCAGGACTCCCAGCCGCTCTTCCAAACTCAAGGATCCCGATCCGAATCTCCATGTACGCGGACGACTTATGCATCTGGTCTCTGGCTTTCAGCTCCCGACCTTAAAGGGCAACTCCGGCCAAACCTCAAAATGAAATAAATTACTGGTATCGCTGTAGTGACACAAAATACGACCCTAGCCAAAATATTACGTCCGTGGGACGCCGCATTTTTAACTAATGCCGATAATAAAAATGCGACCCGCCGCGAGCCGCTGCTCCTTAGCGGGCGGCCAGCGGGTTGCCGATCGCTAAAGCAACATTGGGCCGTGACGTCAGTATCGTTCTCTTCTTTTTCCTTCGGTCCGGGCGTTGCGCGGAGTGCGCTTCTTTGAGCCGCTACCACCGCTACTTCAGCTTGTGATTGGCGTGTTTAGCTGTTGCTTTTATCTGTAGCCCGTGTAGCTTCGGTATAGCCTTTTGTTTATTTGCTTGTGAGGACTCCAAGACTCGTTTTAGCGAGCAACTCGGTGCGCCCAAGACTGCCCAGCTGTTCCTCGAAAGATGCCGAGTGCAACTTGTAGCGCTGTGGGCTGCTCAAACAACCCGCTGCGCAACACGGAGGTGCTTTTTCCCAAGTTTCCAACGGACCGGAAATTGGAGAAGGTGTGGGTGAACGCTGTTCGACGAGTGGACTTTGGACTTCGGCTTTTACGCGCCCGAGGAAAAAGAACGAAAAAAACAGACGTGTACAGCCCAGCACACGTGTGTTCGGGCGCCGCGGCCCGCGCCGGAGAGCCTCAAAGCTTCGTGTCTGGGACTGACCCGCAGCGCGAAAGCGAGAGGGCCCCCAGTACTGTACGTCACTGGCAGCGCGGCGTAGAGCAACGCCGCTCCATCCAAGGAGCCCCGATGACAATTCAGGCCTAGCGACGAGTACGGAAGACCGCACACAGGGCGACAGCCGCCGAGTACGGCACCGAACGAGTTCACTCGTTTTCCAGTCGCTAGCTTTTGGGTATACAAGCGACGAGTACGGCATAGCGCACGCACGGCGGCGGCCGCCGAGTACGGCACCGTACAAGTTCACGGGTTTTCCAGTCGCTAGCTTTGGGTATACGCACTAACTCTTGCTACATATGCTGGATAACTACCACGTATACAGAATTAAAACAAAATCAGCTTACCTCCTATCTTTAGACGGCTAGCGCAACAGAGGTAAGTGCCGCTCGGCCTGCGTACTCGTTGAACGAGAACGATCCTGACGTCACGTTCACATAGCGGCTGATTTCCAGTGTTGCCGGGGCCTCGAGCGGCTAGTTTCGGTTTTGTTGGCCGCGCCCCAAACAAAACGTTTGAGGCGTCGATATCTTTAAAGCTACGCACAATAACGAGAAAACAAATTACACCTTGCAATTCAGGGACGCTGACTGCACTAAAAACAGTCATAATCCCAAAATCGAAAGTATGGACCGTAGTTGCCCTTTGGGGGTCATAATACAATCTGCCACAAACAATATCAAGGCTGTCCTCGAGGGCCAACGGTCTTACGATATCCGTTCATCTCTCTAAATCCATGGTCTGCCCAGGAAGGAATTGCCAATTGCGGGAAATTTGGCTCCAATAGGACTCTCAGTCTCTGCGCCTTGTATCAAAGCAACTTTTTCACGGTATTACACTTGAGAATCACTGCAAGTGGCACCACCAGGTGAAGGCCGCCACGGCTTCCACCATCTCCTCCCTGAACGCTGTGCGACGGGTTGGAGGGCAGAACTGGGGCAACTCTTCCCGATCCACGTTGACCCTTTACTCTTCATGGGTTGGGAGCCGATTACAGCACAGCTCACCATACATTGACCTACTTCCCAGCCAGCCGGAAAGCTCGAACGGCTGCACCGTGCAGGCCTGCGAATCTCGCTAGGCATTCCAAGAAGGGTAAGAAACGAGAGGGTGTACGAAGAGGCCCGGTCGTTTCCTTTGCACCTTCAAGTCTCCCAACGCCTTTTGCTACAGATCATCTGCCTAAGAGAGACCCACTCGTGCCAGGCACTGACCATGAGGCTCAGGACCCGTACTCAGTCCAAGTTCAGCCACTCCGCCCAGACCCTTCTCGTACTTGGATGGGAACTTCCCCATTTATCCAACCCTCATGACACGACACCCCCTTGGGAGGCAGGCCTGTATTTAGCAGAATTCCTACCCGGCGTTCAGCGTTCGCAAGAAGGCCAACACGCCTTCTCTGGTTCTCAAGTCCGCTGCTGAAGAACAACTAGCAGCAAGGTGCTCTCTGCACCTTCACATCTACATGGACGGATTGGTGAACAGGGTTCGGCAAAACGGCATGGCAGGCTTTTTGCATCCCGGACTTACAAAAGGACTGCAGTGCCCGCACTACCTACATTGTGTCGTCCGCAACCGCCGAACTTCTGGCGACCACGGAAGCCCTGGCTGCGACGCTCCTTGCCTTCATAACCAATAGTTGCCATCACGGACTCCCGCGGAGGGCACTGAGCATATACACAAGCCTGGTCCATGCCCCATTGCCAACGAGGTGAAACGGGCAGCCCGCCAGCTCGAAGAACATGGACAATCCATCTCGCTCTAGTGGGTACCCTCCCATGTAAGCCTCCGCGATAACGAGATCGTGGCCCGTATAGGGACACGTGCTCACAACCTCACTCCTACGCTCGGGGAACCTTTTTATCTCAGACGCTACCAGCAAGCCGTCCGGGCCTTATCCACTGATCACACCCCCTGGGGCGGCACAAAGCGGCTACCTGGACTGATCCAAGGGTTTAAAAGGTCTGACGTGATGCTGCTCCTCCGCCTCAGGACAGGGAGCGCATACACAGGGAGGCTCCTCCACCGGCTTGGACGTAGGGGCGCTCCTCCGGCCAGTGGTATGCGGTCACCGAGGACAAGTCTCACGTAGTCTGGGGATGCTCTCCACACGACGAAACTTGGAAGACTTTTCTTTCCCCCACATCCTCACAACGCACCAGACCAACGCCAGCATCGGATGTGGTTTACCTTGAAGGTCCCAGACAAAAAAGACGGATTATGCAGTCCCTCCTACTGCGTTTCCTACCTGAGACTGGCCTCGACTAGCACCTATGACGTCCCCTCCTATACACGAGCTCAGCTCTTTTGTCACGGCGCGGTTGTGGCGCGTCGGGCACACTTCCGGTCTGGAGCAGCAGGCTGAAGTCATTCCTATATTGTTTTGGGAAAGAAAACATACAGAAAATCGGCCTTCACGTCAAAATGCCATGACTGGGGCTGTACCAAAAGAGTCGGGAAAGGCTTGAAGGTCAGTTTTCATGTGTTTTCTGTCTGCTCGGTTCGTCATAAAATGTGGATATAGGTGCCGTGAAAAAGGAAAATCAGACGCGATCGGACGAGGATTGCAGGAAGCAATTTGGGTTGAATTTGCAAATACTTGTGTTTGTCAAATTTACTTGTGTTGTTCCAACATGAATGCGGGAAAACCGCCAAGTTGTACGGAGCGCCGGCTGACTACGTTCAGTGCATCTTCAAGTTCAAACTGTTGCCTGATCGTTCGAACTGTCGTCTGCTCTTTCAAACATTTATACGTGTTGTCTTCTGCTCGTTCAAACGATAGCGGCCCGCAGACCAAACGTTGACCCGGTAACTGCGATAAAAACTAAATGCAGGCCGCAGGAGGTTTTTAAGTTTAATGGTTGGTTGAAGTAAGTAGGCTCCGTGTAAACAGAAGATAGAAGGAGATGTTGATCATTGTTGCCAGTGGCCATCACCGACTTGTTATGCCTGATTCACTTGTTCCAATTCTGCTTGCGCTTTTCAATATCGACTGTCGACCATCGCAGATACGGTTCACGCTTTTGCAGCACAAGCGGTGTCGCGACTGAAAAAAGCGAGCAGAATCTCATCATGGTTTCAGCGTCCATTCTGTGTCGTTCACGCGAATGAATCGCCGCACGTCACATTATTTGCCGGACGTTTTGGGGCGTGACAAGCCTCGTTATGTTTTGCACAGGCCACTAAAGTGGTAAGACATTGCTAGGTAGACAAAAAATCAACACTTCCAACGCGAAAGAGGAGCGCGAGGACTGACACCGACGCCGACAACACCACATCACAGTGGTTTGTTGATGCGGGACTCTGTGCTTTTGCACACACCCCACCGCGCGTGCATGGTGCCGGTAGGGCGTGCCATTAGGGGCTGTCCGGTTTGTTTGTAAACGTGAGTTGGTATTTTCTTCCGCTAAGTCCCATCAGACCAGCACGCACACTCCGCCTTTCTTACTGTCTTCTTTTGCCCCCCTACCCTCACCTAAACCACATCCTCTTTCCCCTCTCCTCGCCCAAGGCGGAATAACGCTTGCAGCTTCGGCAAAGCTAACCCTGCCCTCCCCCCCCCAATTCACGACCTCCTCCTCTCCCCAGCCCTTGCAGAGAGGCAGTCCTTTGCCAACGATCGATCCAGCTGTCACGCCGAATTCGACGCCCGTGAAGCACGTACCTCTGGTCTTGTTTTGACCACAAGTTTGCCCAAATAAACGCTTAGTTTTCTATTGCATTCGCCGTCTCTCTGCCTGTCATTTATAACAATATTTGCTTGTCCGCCGAAAAACACTTCCACGCGAAACCTCTCCAGTTACGGTTACAAATGTGATGAAAATCTTGTATTAGGGTCTACCATATTTGCTTACTTTCTGTATATCATCAAACGGTGTTGATTTATTTTTGCTTCGCACATCTAAAAACGTTCACCTTTTTACAATTATTGTTTATGTTTACAGTGTAGTTAGTAAGTTCGATTGGTATATAATTTCTTTAGGCTTCACAGCTTTTTTCGAACCTTAAAGTTTAAAGTAATTCAGCCTGTGCAGTCGAGTCGCCTGTATAGGGAGACATAAAATAGAAGGCACATTGTCACGATTAGTCGGTTAATTAACTGAAGGGAATTACTTAACTTTTTACTCGGAGAAAATAAACACATATGGTTCTAATTAGAAACTTGCTGAGCGTAATCGACAACCACTGAATCCCTAATTTTTAGAGACTTCGAGCGCGAAGCGCAGTAGTCCCGCTAATGTTACGGCTCCTGCAACACGCTTGCAGAGAAAAACGCGGATGGTAAGAGACGGGAAAGCGTGCCGGCGCATTATCGCACCGGTAGCTTTGCTCCTGCTGCACGCGAGGTAACTTCAGCGTTCCGCCGTGCTTCTGGCGTGCTAGATGTCTTTCTAAAATTGATTCAGCTGGTGATTTCACGTGACTCTCCACAACTTTATAATTAAAACCTTATGTTTATTTTCTTTAGCTTAAAGGGGCCCTGCAATCATATTTGAGCGTCTACCTTTTTTGCGGTTTCCACGCCTCTTGGGGTTCGGGCAAGGCCACGGGCACGGAGAGAGTAACTAAATATCAGTGCGTCATATTTTAACCGGACGACGCGGAAACCTCCTCCACCGACGGGGGCGACCCGCGGTACCGAAAGCGCGTGTAATGTGACGTCTTAGGTCCTGGGCTTACTACTGGTCAAAGCCGCTAAAAGCTTCTTTTTAGTCGAAATACAAAATATAAGTGGCGCGAACCGTTTCAATTATTTATAAAAGTTGTTTTTGTTCAATATTTTAGATCAGAAAAGAAACAAAAGTAGTTTATAAAGTACGGAAACAAGAAATGACCCGTCGACATACCCGCCACCAAGCGGTGGAAAAGGCGGCGCATACAAGAAAGGAATAGTGGGATCAGGCGCCGACACGGAAAGGTCCCAGATGTACGCGGCGGCGCTGCGGTCGTAGGGACTGAAGGATCCGACCGGCTCCGAGCGTTCCCAAGGCCTTCAGCGAGCAGCTTTGTCTGGCAGTTTGGCCGTTTCGCGGTATGGCAGCGCGAAGTGACTCCCATACTGAACTGATCTTTACCCCGTGTTTGCTGACGTTTGTGGCCAATGAAGTGTCATGCCGAATTAGTGTTTAATCGCGCAGCAAATGCAATGAGAGCCGCTCTGGCTGCCCGCTGCATACAGCCTATCTAGAACATCCTTTAGTGGCGCCCTCTCGCGCCGTCGACACGGAGTGCGGCAGCCGTGAGCGCTCGCTAAGCTCACTACCCTCCTCTAGTTCACGGCCACTCAAGCAACCAAGGACGTCATGAGGGAGGTTATTTTTTGCTTGTTTTTGTAATTTTAATTTGCCTATAACTTTTAAAATAAAGCGAAATTCGAGAAAAGAAAAGTTTCATTAAGTTACTACGTTCAGTGCGCTCAGGTTTGGTGCAAATTAAAAATTAGTAAAAAAGTAATTGCAGGGCTCCTTTAAAAGTGAAATAAAATATTTTAGTTCATTACCCAACTTGTCGTAACGACTATCCCCTATATTATGCGCCCCTTGCCATAACACGCACCTGCATTAACCGTATCAATGTAGCTTTCACAGTTTTTTAAAAAAAATCTGCGAAAGAAAAAAAAAACTATGTTTTTGGAAATCGAGGAGCTTCACTAAAAATACTTTAAAGTGGTACAATACCCTCAAAACTACGACAAATTAACCGTGTAAGAAAATAACTTATTGTAAATGAAAACATTATTTTGAATGCGCGGTGACTTCGTTCTCTACCAAGCAGAACAAAACCTCAATGATGTCACTCTCTTAGAGACCGCTGTGTATCTTTAAAAAAAGTGCACACGATTTCATTGACCACGTGCGCAACTTTTTCACCTTAACATTGTTATAACGCCCCTCCCTCCCACACACACACACTCACGCGCACACACAACCGGAAAGCATCAGGTTCAATTGTTTAATATCCGTTCTTCCTGATGTCCTTACCTCCGTTCAACAGATAGGATTAAACAAAACTGCCCTATTTCTGGCGAAAATCAACAAGCGGAAGAGCGCGTAACCTCTCAAAGTGCAATCTACGCCATCAACACAAAAGCTACTTAGGTGATATTTCAAGGTCCTACCCTGATACTTTCTTATTGACAATTTGTGCCATCAACTGGTTAGCCATGGCTCATTTCCTCCTCGTAAATTTAGCTACCAAAACTATTTCGTTCTCCCTGCAATCTAGTTCTGACAACGTAGACACCAATATAGCTTTCTGAAAAGAAAAGAAAAAAAAATGAGACATTTACAAATCTTCTACAATGCGAAATTATAGCGCGGCTGTTGAGGAGGAGGGGGGAGGGTAGAGAGGGGGAGAGGTATGTTCTTCCTCCTTCTCCTCTCCTTCTTCCGTCCTCTTCCCCTCCTCCTCCCCTCATTTCTCCCTCCACTTCCTTTTTTCCCTCCTCCTCATCCTCCGTACCCTTCCCTCACCTTCTCTGTACCCTCCCTCTTCCTCCTGTGTAGCCTCCCGTACTCCACCTCACGTACCCTTTCCTCCTCCTCAATACCCTTCCCTCCTCCCACAGTTTCCCTGCTAAATGTAGCTGGAAAATTGACACCACGTGACCTCAACACCAATTCAGTTTCCCCGCTTAATCTAGCAGGGAAAATGACGTCACGTGACTTAGTGTCACGTCACCTATGAACAAATTCAGTTTCTCCGCTAGATTTAGCGGGAAAATTTATGGCACGTAACCTCAACACCAATTCAATAGACCCTTTCCGAAATTGCTCTTGGCAACAATGAGCCGCTGCCTTGACGGCGCTCGGAAGTGCGGCTGGCCACTATGATCGGGCAAGGCGCTGCCATGATGTGGTATGCGCCCGCGATCGCGAGCTCCTCCGCCGCGGGTCCTGATTGGTTATCGTGGACCAGGACCGAATGCGCAGTTCAAGTTTGTGACGGAGTTTACGAGGAAGCACCTTCGCACGAAATGGCGACTGTATTCGTGGCTTCGCTCTTACATCGCGACTGAGACAGGCCGTCGCATTTTTGGGGACGACGCTGTCCACATCGGCGATGGAGTCGCTTTCCCGTCTTCGTTGGCGATGCGGTTTACATCGACGATTGAGTTGCTTGTCACGCCATCGCTTCCGACGTTTGCATGATCGCGTCCCTTATCGCGTCTTCGGCAGCATCAGTATAAAGAACGTTTGCTTTGGCGGTAGTGGCGGTCTTCGACACGACGCTCTCCTCTTGCGCCTTTCGGCAACGTTGAAAGCAAATACTGTTAACTCTATTTTCGCGACTTCAATATTTCGAAAATTTTACGAAGTGTGGGGTAGGGAATATTTGACGGACACAATATTTCGCGATTCGGAGGGGTACGGCACGCCTAATATTCCTTACCATAGGTGCATTTTTTATCTATTCTTTGCGATATTCTTTAAGTCCCGAAATTCGCGAAAAATAGGTCCTCGCGAAAATGAGTTGTTTACTGTGGGGTTGGAACAACTTGTTGCACCGAGAAGTGGTAGCTACCAGCAACGTTCGAGAGGTAGCCAGTCTGTCTGAACTGCTTCAGCCTATGACCGTGTATCTTTCGTGTTATGTTTTCCCCCTGACGTTCTATAACGATTTCCCGGTTGCTTCGAACAACGGATCACCCGGGAAGGAAGAGAATGGTACACCTGGAAGCAGGGGCGGATCCAGAACTCCGTTTTTTTTTTGTCTTTTTTTTTTTTGGGGGGGGGGGGGCGGAAAATTTGTAAGGATGCTATTCTCCCATTCTTTCGTGTGCACCGAGGGATCCACCCATCTCAAATTGCCCTCCGAGAAGGGGGAGGGGGGGGTGGTCGACTTGGTTCGGGGAAGGGGGGCGGCCGCCCCCGTCGCCCCCCTCCCCCCCCTTGGATACGCCACTGCCTGGAAGAAGACAGTACCCGTATTTCAGAATTACCACACGCCACGCCCGAATAAAGTATCCACGAGGAGAGCTGTGCGCTTGTGCTCGTAGCTATGATAGTTCCTTTTACTGCGCGAGCTATCACAATGAATCCTTGTGCACGCGCGCATATCCTGATTTACCGCTCATTCACACTGGAAGCGGATCCACGTTCGCAAAGCGGTTGCGAACAACGTTACTTGGTTGCGAACGCGGTTGTATAAAGATCCAATACAATTTCAGGCGCATTTGCTGACATCAAATGCGCGTGAAATTGTGCTGCGTTCGCAACCGCTTTGCGAGCGCGGATCCGCTTCCAGTGTGAATGAGCGGTAAAAGGGGCCATGAACGATATCGGGTTGCAATGTTTATGGCCTTAAAGAGGCGTACTGTCCTTATAGTCTGGACCAAGTATACTCGCACGGACCGCCACTGATTCAAAAGCTTCTTGGTCGCAGTGAAATTGCGAGAATAAAAGGATATTATATCTATTTGCAGTCTTGCCTTCGCAAAGCTTTGAAAGGCGCTACGGTGGCTCTACAGAGTGCTCTACCTCTGCGACCGTATATACCACATAATGGCGGCCGCGGCCCCGCCGGAGCGGCGCACGTGACCACTCCCAGCGAGTTCGCATAGTTTGGAATCGGCGCCGCTAGATGGCGCGGCAATGCTAAAAGGGTCGATTTTCCGGTAAGTTTTGCGGGGCAGTTACGCCGATGGCGACGGCGACGGCGACCCCGCTATACGCGGAAACGGGCGCCTAAGAGCTGCGCTCTAAAAACCAAAACGGCTGACATTTGCTGCGAATGTCCTTGTGAAGAGCACGGTTCCTGACGTACTCTTTGAGTGTCTTCAGCACCGCGAAAATGCCTGGAACGCGTCTTCGAATGGTGTGCTTAGCATCCTATTCCGCCCACGCAGCGAAAGTGGTTTCGAAGTGGTAACAAACAACGTCAGAGGAGCCAGCCTGTGACGTAGTCGGATGCAGCTGTCCTGGTGGTTGCTCCTAGAAGTTCCGGCAAGAACAGCAAGCGAACGCGAGTGTCGCTATCGTCCTCGAGTCCCAACTCATGCCTACCAACGCTTTCGTGGACTGTTCAAGATGTAGAGCGATCATGCAGTTGAACAGGCGTCTGCCATATCTCTCCCCACTGCCTCGCCATTACCCTGATGCGGAAATCCAGTGACCACATTTTCTTTGAGGACGTGGGAAATACCTGTTCGGAAAAAAAGTTCGAGACACTTTATACTACGTCCGTCATGTGGATAGCTACTAACATTAAAAAAAAATCAAGAAATTCAGTCTTTTTTTATCTAAAAAAACTTCCGCGACGCAGTGTCACATGTCTGCGACCCTACAAGCCCAACCTGGGATCGCTCAAAAGTTATTGAATTACAATGGTTAAAAAAATGATATTCCGGCACACTCGGTTACTCTCCTATGAAAGCCATAATTCGCTGGATGTACATTGTGCAATACTGTTAGCGCAAAAACGTAAGCGCCGAATGCTTTTTTTAATCGCATGTCTGTCATTAAAGCAATGGACAGCGCCAGTTAGTCTGCTTCTTTCACAGGGGCTACGATGATGCCAGAGCGCCGAGCTCTTATTGGCAAATTAAAGAAAGAAATAGTGGGTAGACCTCAAGGCATTTACCATTGAGGTCTGGCAACAATCTATTCAATCAAAGCCAATCAGAGCTCCGCGTTTTTCTGACGTCGCCGCAACTCCTGCTCAGGAAGCAGACGACTTGCTTTCCGCATATACACCAACTCAACTCTTTTACGTCGCTTTTTGCGTGGTGGCGTTCCAGGCGGTCTGGGGATGTAGGCCGAAGTCGCCATGCGTGCCAAGCTTTCCTGTGTTATTTTGGATGAAACCATACTGAATTCTGCCTTCTCGTCTGAACACCGAGACAGAAGAGGCACCAAAAAAGCCGGCAGAGGTGTCAATAGAGTTTTCCCGTTTTCTCTGCCCCCACGGATTGTGTGAGAGCGTGGACAGGTAACGTGAAAATGCAAAACCAGGCTTAATCGGACCACGATTGCTTGTACAGGAAGTACTTTGCGTTCATTTCACGGAGATTTACTATCGTGAGATATATTTGTTTTGTTCCACCATGAATGCAAGTAAAGCGTCAAATTGTCCGGACCATCAGCGGGCTACCTGTCGAGTGCGTCTTCATGTTCAAATGGCCGTCCCATCGTTTGAACTGCCATCTGTAATTTTAAACTCGTCTGCTTGATCAAACTCGTCTGCTCGTTCAATCGACGACGGCCCATAGAATACACGTTGACGCGGAAATTACTATAAGAAGTAAGTGTGATCATAAAAATATATTAAATTTGAAGGTTGTTCCGGTAAGTAGTCTCGGTGTACAAAACAGATGCAAGGGGTTGTTGATTGATGTTACCGGTGGCCATCACAGAGTTATGACTGATTTACATGATTGGATTCTGCTTGCAATTTTCATTATCGACGTCGAACATCGCTGTAACTGTCCACACTTCTTATACGTCACGACCTAAAACAGCAAGCCGAATCTCATATCAAGTGCATCAGACTTTGTTGTCCATCCTGCGGCCTCCAGTCGGAATGAATCGACGAGCCATGTTTATTTCGCTGAGGTCACTAAAGTAGTCAGACATTGCTAAGAAGACTTATAATCAAAAATTACAACGCGAAAAGAGTAGGGGAACTAGCACAGACACCGAAAACATCGGATTCCAATGGTTTGTTAATAGGAGACGGTGCGCTCTTTTTTCACACCCCATCGCGCATGCGCAGCGACGGTGGTGTCCGCTAGGCGCGCTCGAGTTTATGTGTAAATATGAGTTGGTGTACACTAGAGTAGTGGAAAGTGCTCCCCTGTGGCACATACCTAAGCAATAAGGTTTAGAGCCCTCAAGCCATTTCGGTGTAAAGTGCGAAAAAAAACGTCTATGTCGTGTTTGCACTAACAGTTGTTGAGACCTAGCGGTTTTCCAGGACTTCGAATAGGGCAGGGAGCCGAGCCATCGCAGGAACGCATTCACGAACGGTGGGAGCAGTGTGTCCCGGAATATATACTCTGCTTATTCTTCATTTTGTACAAGACGTTCAGTATTTCGGAGAGCACACCGCGAATGAGCTCGCGGCTCCTTAAAGCCCGACCTACAAAAGAGTTTTCCGCAAGGTAGAAACATCCTCCTCGCCAACCTTCCCATTTGCCTTTCTCCCACTGCTATCTTGACGGAAGGGGACACCTTTTGTTGGGGCTGGATGAGCCGGGATAAGCTCCAGGCTTATCCGGCCCAAGATGCCGCAACAAAGGAGTCCCCCCACCGTCAAGATAGGAGTGGGAGAAGGCAAATGGGAAGGGTGGCGAGGAGAATTTTTCTACCTTGTGTAAAATGATTTTCTAAGTCAGCTATTCAACAGAGTTCATCTTTCCCCCTGGCGTTTAGTTGGGGACTCCGCGAAAAGGTGAGGAAGGGGTGACCAATCTTGGTGACGTTGGACGATCCAATGTTCGGCTCTGCATTTCAAGTCTCCCCAACACACCCCCACACACATACGCGCGCTGCACTCTGCATAGCTGAGCCCAGACCCGCGTTCCCAGCTGCTCGGTTGTCGTCCAAGATTCGCCTGGCGAGCTGCGGACTCGAAGAGAGAGGCAGATGAAGCTGTGGGAGATAATCCCATATTCTTGACAATCCCGTTGTTCAAACCGCGTGAGGGCCTTTCTCCCTGGTGTCCTCTGCTCATGTGCGCCACTTCGAAGCGATGAACGGCGCGGCGCTAAGCTTCCTCAAGGTATCACCCGAGCAGCAAGGTTACGTCTCCATCGATGATCCGGGAGATCGTGTAGACGCAACCCCTTTTTTCAGACACGTTTGGGCCGCTCCTAGTTTGAGTATCTAGGTAATGTGTAGTAAGTGAGGCTGATGTTCTGTTACTCGTTTGTTATTGTATGTTACTACCAGTGCTGCTGCCAAATCTTTTTGCTTGTTTTTTTTACATTGCACTGGGACTATCCCTATTCGCGACTCCAATTCACTATAGGTGGCGCCACTCGTTTTCCAAGATGGCCGGTTTAGTGAGGGTCGGAGATGCGTGCCGCCGCTGAGCCTGTCTAGTGTGCTGGCTCCACTGAGCGACACAAATTGTTTCTGGTAATATTAGGGAGCTAGGGTGTTATAAGCGCAGGTCACCTCTTTATCCTGAAAACAAAAACGGTATTTAGCGTAATATTTAAGCCAGGAGGTACGTTTTAATTCCGGAGCAAAACCGAAACTTACCTTTATTTTGGATTTAATTTTTCGGTATCGGTCTTAATTTCAGATTCTTTCATAACTAAAAATGTGTCTCACACCGTAATTGTTTAGTTAAAGAACTTGTTCACGGAAACGTTCGTCCCTTTAAAGACAGGGTCTTTCATACACCTTAGAGGTAACATACAATGCTGTAGTTGTTGAAATATTCAGTGCGGATATTTGTGCGTTCTTGCCACCTTTTCTGGGTCACCTAATTGTCATATGAAACAATGAACTGCTCACCTTTTAATGGCTTTTGGGGTATTTAGAAGATAAATTGCTTGAATATCTTTCCCAGAACTAGAATAACAGAATAAATCCAGTTTATACGATATGATTCACAAAACGTATAAATTAAGAAACGCTGTTCTCACTAGAAAAAATCAAAGACGGAATCCGAGTCAGGCAGCTGAAGTGTGCGCGTTTTTAAAGCAACGCGTGACGCATGGAGTTTATATTGCATCCAGTGTTAGACTGTTGGTCTATCTTGATAACGATGTCAGAGGTCTTCATGTGCCAAAAAGAAAACAAAATGACACCTTTCAGAAGAAATGGTAATGGTTAAGTGGCGTATTTCTGTGATCGTAGCGTTAATTTTGGGCATACATTGCCGCGATTTGTATTGATAATAATATAAATATTAATATTAAGATATTTTATTACTCCATTTTCAAGCTCTAAAATAATTAGTTTCTTATGATCTAATTTCAAACACGCGAACAAGTATGACAATCTAAAGTGTGCTAATTATCATCACTGGTGCCAATTGCAGAACTTTTAATTACCAAGTTATAAAATAAATAAAGTATAAAATCAATGACAACACCCTAGCTCATGTGAGAAATTCATGTAAAATTAGATTATTGAGGTGCTATTAAAGTAGCGACTCTTGACAATCGGCAAAACTTCCAAAGTCGCCACCAATATACTTCCAGACCAAAATCCCCCCCCCCCCCCAGAAAAAAAAAGGATTATTATTTTTAATTATTACTCTTTTTGTAACATTCATTTCCTTTCGTATTTGTTCGCCGTAGTTTCGCCATCCTCAGCCTTTCCAGTTCGAAGGAACGCCTACCTGCTTGCGCGTCTGCTCACTGCAGCACGTTTCGTTGGTGTTGGAAAACGGTGAAACATTAGTGAGTTTTAAAAAATTGGGTTGTGTGTATGTTTATACAGCCTAGAACTTGGTCTGCCTCCAAGGGCGACGAGTCTCCCAGCTGTAGATGAGCAATTTAGCCAGTGCAGTACAAACCGCTAGCCTGGGGTCTTTAACGTGCACCACGCAGTAGTGATACACGACCGCACGCCGGTACGATGCTCATCCAGATTGAAACGGGCAGGGGTGGGGATCAGGGTTGTAAAAGTTACTTCAAAAATGTACCTAAGATACAGTTACAGTTACTTATACGAAAAGGCACCTAAGTACATACCTAGGTACTTGCTTAAAAAAGTACCTAGGTAAAGGTACAGTTACTTTAAAGATACTTTATTTTCCCCGAATTCGTGAATATATATTGGAAGTTAAGCTTTTTATACTAAGGATAAGCACAAAAACAAGTTTGATAAAAGTGCTTTATTATTGTCAATGCGAGAAATAAGGAAAACTGTGCGGGAATTGAACCCAGTATCCTGGGTTCTGCAGCGCGAGCTTTCGCTCCACGTGCTAGTGAGTTTTAGTATTGCATATACCAGCGAACGCAAGCACTGTGTGTTTGCGTTAGCTTTGCATGTTACAACGCTGCGCGAGCGCAGAACCCAAAATTGCGGTCTTGGATCGGAGCATGCAACGATGCGCACGCGCAACGTGCTTCATGCGCAACGCACAGCGCTTGCGTTTGCTTCTATGCGCAATACTCAAACTCTCTAATAAGGTACAATCCCGATACCGGCTGCAGCACCACGTTGGGACAGTGAAGAGTGTTGTTTGCATTCGGAAACGACATTTAGCGAGCCATGATCGCGAGCGGTTCCGCCGTGCCCGCTGAGCAGGAGAATCGGGGGACCCTCACTAGAGCGCTTCCCGTTTCCGCCGCGGGAGGGCGAGCGGCGAGCTGGAGACGCGAATATAGGAGGGCTCCGACCCAGTCAAGCCGCACCCTTGCGATTTTTTGTCTGAGTTCCATACATCATTTGTTTAGTACGTTTTACTTGGTGATGTTAAATAAACTTTTATTTGAAAATTGGCGGGGGGGGGGGGGCGGGGGGGGAGCGGGTGCCATGGCTGCAGTCTGCCCAGGGCGCTCGCTACTTTAAGGCCGGCCCTGATTTAGGTCACCCAGCGTCGGCCGGCACCCTCGAACACCATGCAACTGGCTTGCGACGGTCAGACGCGACAGCTCCTCCGCCGACAGAAAGGGTGTCTTGAGGGGGACCAGCCAACACTGGTCCTCTAGGAGACGCGGTCTCACCGCTGGGCTGGTTACCAAAGTCCGGGTTCTGGTCCATACTGGGAAATGACAGAAACAAAGCCAACACCATCAAACAAAACTGCGCGAAGTGAAGCCCCCAATCTCTCCAATCCGCCAGACCAAGAAGAACAACAAACTGCCTCGCGAGTGTTTCCTGCTATTACCTCAGAGAAGAAGCACACGCATGAAGACAATTTTTTTCTCCAACTAGTTACTTTAGCGAAAGAAACCTTGTAGACTAACAAAGCTCGCTAATGCTCACGTTGACATAAAACAAACGCCCTTAAAAAAAACACATTACAAATTTTAATTTTACTTACATAGGGCCGTGTTTCCCTATTAAATTCGGGCGCGCCCTTCCTACAGTAAACTCTGCCGAGGATAGAACCGTTTTAAGTTAAAGTTACCACGAACACAACGAGTTAAAGCCGAACAAAGCGCAGAAATAATCTCGGACACCCGCCAAACGAGAATCTAATAAGCTTGCCGAATAGCATAGCCGACTCAAATATACTATTGACAAGTTCAGCCCTGCCTTTTCCCTCGAAAGTCCTACTTTTGCACACTGGCCTTCTCACCGTTTGTTGTCGATTTCACTCCAACTGGTCAAGTCTTTCTCCTTGGACTTGAGTGCCGGCTCGAACTCGCAGCCCCCAAGATCTGACTCAATTTTTGCATCAGACGTGATGCTGGGCCCAAGCAAGGACGATGAGCTGTCCCTCCATCTCGAGTCTCGTTCAGTCGCCCTGGGCTTGTCATTGCCTTCTCCAGGTTTCATTCTTAAACTTGAGCTGTGGGTTCGTGGCTCCTTAGTAAGGGGGTTCTGGAGTTTTCCTCCTCTCATCCTCGAGGACAGCTCCCTCTCTTAGAACTGGCGCTCGTCTCGCTTCCACTGACACTCTTTGTGGGATGTAGGAAGCGTCGCCGCCAGATCGCACAACACTAATCCGGCGTTTCCTCTTCCTCTTGGGTCTCGGTCCCTTGCTCATGACGGCATCCGAGTCCGCGGCCTGAGATTCCTCATGCCGTGAACGCGACGATGTCTTTGGGTGCCCCTGCGTGGGGTCCGCCCTGTCGGATCCCGCCTGGGTTCTTTAGTGTCACCACGGGGTCACTCTTTCTCGCAGCCGCTGACGGTTGGTAGCTCCTCAGTATGGACGGCATCTGCCTGTCCGCCTTCCAGCCTCGTTGGCAGCTCCTGCTTGCGCTTCGACACCTTGAGTGGATCAGAGTTGGGGTACTGGAACCACACCAGATAGGACCAGTCTTTTTATCGACAGAGATGTCGATCACTACCTTATTTCTGGTACGCTGTTTGGCCCCCTTTGACGGTCCCCTTGGCTTGATCTTGAAGCCGCATGGACGCCGACCAGAGCGCTCAAATTTCTTGATTGGCTCCGTTTCCGCGGATTTCCGCGGCGCTGCTGTCCATCGGCTAGCAGGATTTTCGCGACGTTCACTCCCTGATCCCGCCGTGGCCCTCAGGAATGCGGCCACCCGACGCCTCAAGGGCCTGCTCCTCGTCTTTCTCGTGATCTTGATAACGCTCAGCCTCCCTCAGCTGGTGTATTGAGTTGGTCTTGTGGGAAATCGCGTCGGTGTTGCGTAGAACGGCGATGGTCGTGTCCAAAGAAAGGCGCTTGTTTTGAGTCAAATCAGTGCCCTCAGCTTCCACTTTCTTATTTTCCTGACAGCCTTCTTTGCCACCGCTTCAACGCCCGTTGTCTCCCGTGGAAATACTCCAACTCTAGGTTTGTCTGTTTGAGCTCGCGGTCCATTCGTTTTGATTCGTGTTTCCATTCGCGATGCTCGCTTTCCCTTTTTCGCTTCCGATGTTCCGTTTAGCGTTACTCTTCCTCTCGTTCGCGGTTCTTCCTCTCCCGTAGTCCCCTCAAACTCCCCACAAGCTCGTCCTCGCTAATGCCGCACGCGCGAATGAGCTGTATAATGTGCGTCTTGCGCTTTAGCTGCCCCAAATCGAGTGTTGGGAAGTACGTCAAGTACATTGTACTTAAAGTACTACTTCAAGTAGGTTTAGGAAACTTGTTCTTTACTTGAAGTACATTCTCTGAGTATGTACTTGTACTTTACTTGAAGTATTTTTTTCGGGTACTTTCCGAGGAAAGTACACTTCCGACTTCAAAGTACATTCTCGAAATTTGGTTTTGTTAATTTTGTATCACAAAATGATGCTTCGTCACCTCCGAAGAAATACTGGGAGGGATAGTCTACTTTCACCAGAGACGTGAGCAGACGACGCATCATTTTGCTTGATCTGGGGGCGGTTTTCCAGCAGCTCTTTGTACTCTCACTGCTTCTCGGCCGGTCAGCGCAAGCGAGGAGGCTTAAAATATTATGAGAGCAAAATTAATCATAATCTAGCACCTGAGACTGTGGTGCGGAGCAATGTAAACTTTCAAATCGAAGAAAAAGACATCAGAGGAGAACGTTACAAAGTTTTGAGACATTCTCTTTTGTCTTTTCCTTCGACTTGAAAGTTCCTTAATTTTTTCGCATCCCAATCTCAGGTGTCACATTATGATTCATTATCACCAGCTCGCTTTCAAGCTCAATGTCTTCTTTATTTAAGTAGAGGACACTCCTCGATGAGAGCATTGCTTGCGAAAGCTACGGGGCTGACGTCATGCTCTCTCCTAGTACATTTAACCCCCTTGGGTGCAACAATCCAGTAGAAGCGGCGCCAAATTCAGAAGAGGGACTCCTGAATTTGACTCCATTCCTGAAGATAACTGCTGGGTGATTCAAGGAGCGGCCAGGGTCTTTAAATCGACCGCGAAATTCGGTTTTTTAGCATATCGCGCTACGACTTTGTGTAGCGTTGCCCACATATGGTGCATTTTTGTTGTAAAATTTGCAAAGAGCGAACTTACTTGAGGAAAAAGTAAAGAAAGAAAAAGGCTTAGCTCCCATTGAAACTCAGCGAAGCCACCGGTCTTTCAACAATACGCCGCCGTCACGGGAGACAAGAGATGGCACAAGCGGTCGCGACGCCAAGTGCCGCCTATGAACGAGCATACAGCGCCGAGAGCCGGCGTCTTTAGCAGACGATCTTTTCCACTGAAAAGCGGCGCGCATTCCGCAGCTACGACGGTCGCAGGACCAAAGACAGGCGCGGTAACAACAAGGAACTGCAAAGCAGACGACATCAGTACCCCGAAACAAACAGTCAAGATATCCCGACAAACCATTTTTTTAATCGATTATGTGTCCATTCAATATGTTTTATTAGTATAGGATGATAAAATGTTGCATTGGCAACTAATATAAGAAAAGATCGCGCCGCTTTTGAGTCGAAAGGTCGTCTGCTAATGATGCCGGCTCTCGGCACCGTGTGCTCGTTTGTTGGCGGCAGTCTGCGTCGCTAACGCTTGCGCCATCTCCCCAAGCAGCACAAAACGTCGTAGAAACGTCGAGAAAAGGTCCCGGACGTCCGTGACGTCCCGCACGACTTCGATCACGTTTTTTCGATGTTGAGGTGACGTCCATATATAACGTTCCACTAAAGTCCAATCAGTGACTTCGTGAAGACGTTAAATTTCAACTCAAACGTCATCAACATTCCCACGACGTCGATGCACGACGTTCTGACAACGTCCAATGCTCACGTTCCTCTGACGTTGAAGTGAAGTTCATAAATGACGTTCCATTATCGTCCTGTCCGTGACGTGCTGGCGACGTCATGTTTCAACTTCAACGTCGTCATCATTGCCTCGACGTCAAGACAAGATGTTTTAGCAGCGTCGAACACTCACGTTTCTTAGACGTTAAAATAAAGTCCATAAGTGACGTTACATTATTGTCCCGTCAGTGAAGTTTCGGTGAAGTCGCGTTCACACCTAACTGTCGTAAACGTCATACAGGACGTACTGGCAACGCCGACCACTCACGTTTTGCTCAACGTTGAGGACATATTTAATTTACGTTTTATTTTTGTCCTGTCATTGACGCCCTGGTGATTTCATGCCACAACCTTTGTTTTGTGTGTTTTTAGCTTTTCCAGCTCTATCTCCAGCCGTAGAATCACGTATAATACGTGCTCACTGTTAAAAGCTTAATTACAGTTGTGGTCAATGTGACACTGCTCAAGAGCCGCAAGCAAAACTTTATTTTTGAGAGCTTGAGGAATTTATTTATTTATACATTAATTTATTTCAAGATACTATTAATTGTACATGGGATTACGCTAGGGAGGGCATATACAAAACGCAATGTGCACCGAAGGAAACAAAATATGAAGGCATGTTGGGAATATCATTCATTTTACATGTGCTTGATATACTCTTGGTCTGTTTAAAATATTGTTACGGTTCTAATTTGCGAAGTCAAGCCCATGGCGTCTATACTGTTTCATACTTAATGTTGCACGCTGGCAAAGCTACTGGCGCGAGCGCGTGGCTTCATCTATGGTTTTGTTCGCGCGAGAACGCCAGCAAATGATCAATGAGATCAAGCCCCGTGATCGCGCCTGCTGCTTTTGACAGCGTTGCTGCACAGCGCTGAACTCCATGGGACGAATATGCTGCGAATAACCGACGAATTTTGGCCGGCGGCATTTGCTCTGCGCGTGGAATCAACACAGTGGCTGCTACGTCGCGCGCAAAACGAGCGTGCTGCCGGGCGGCGTTCCGCCAGTTATTCGTCGCATAATTCGCTCCATGGAGTTCAGCCTCAAGTATGAAACAGAGTATAGAACGGATCGAATTGTGCCATTCTTGTTTTTTTTTCTGCACGCGCGTTGTCGTCTTCCTTAGGTCCTGGATGCGCCACAGGCGCATCGCCACACTATCCCCTCAACAGGTGATTTCAGGCATGCATCATTTCCCAGGAGCATCCGTACTGCCCCGCGACCACCTGGCGTTGTTTTAAGGTTCGGCAATTTCTCTTCGTGTTTTGTTACTCATGCTCACTTGCGTACAACCACAAAATTCGCATCAACATCACAGTTCGTCTCAAAATACCAACTTCCAGCACCTTAGCGCTTTCGGCAGATCGGTGCGCAGTCTTGTTACGTGACTGTCAAAACAGATCTTGCTTTCGTTAGCAATGATGATGTACAAAAAAATAATCGCACGCCGGCACACATTATACCGGAGCACAATTTCACTGCACACGTGCGCATTTTTGAACACTACTCCAAAAATAAAATGCCCGGCAATGACCACATCTGGTAGATATTGTCAACAGTTTGTGTAGATTGGCACTCATGATGCCAACCGTTGAATGGCCCAGATGACGGTCCAAAAAGCGTTCAAGTCCAGCCCGCACCTACGTGTTGGCAAAAAAAAGAAAAAAGAAAAACAGAGCCGGCGTTAACGCGGCGCGAGGAGAGGGGAAAGGCAGGCAGGACATGCCGATGCGTCGGGAAACTCGGCAAGAAGAGGGCGAGAGAGAAAAGTGGCGGAAGACAGTGGCGACGAACAATCGACAAGCGTTAGTTCCGGGTGCACGTATTTTCTCAGTCGTTCCCAAAATATTTCACTGAATTCTATGTTAGCCCAGAGAGAACAGCTCTGGGTGAAACCCAGTCCAGTTTTTTCCGAAAGTCAGTCACTAGCACCGGCCGTCACGTCTACGGGGTCTACGAGGCAGGCTGCTTGTCGCCGTGATTTTTTCGAGTCTGCATACAGTGGAAGTGCATACCGTGGAAGACTGAGTCGCTCAAGTCGCCCCCATGAAGAAGTCGGTGATCGCCAAAAACGCCGTCGTGTTCAGTCACGGCTCGCGGACCTTTTTCAAGGCCATAACGCTTCACACGTTGAATCGTATTACTGCTCGGATCAAGGTGCCTGTGAGGATATGAACGACGCCCCCAGAGAGAAGGTGCAGTGCAGATAATGGTGCGTCAAGTCCAGTTTCCGATCAAGGCCCTTCATACGCCTCCGACGATCCCAGTCAAGAACGCCCAGCGTACGGGATCCCACTTCTAAAACCTTTCCCCGTGCACGCAGCAAGAGTACCAGCTATCTGCGATGGGGTGGGTAAAGCACGCGCGTCAGCGGATTAATGAGAAACAGAACAAGGTAAGCGGTGGAACATTCCGCGCAGCGTGACATCGTCCTTGATCATTTCTTTACTTGAATTTGTTTGTTGTTTTATATCTTTGAGGCTGGCGCATCCAGGGACGTCTTTTGGCGGCGCTCCGTATTGCATCTCGTGTGTGAAAATGATAAAATAAACAGTTCGTACCAAACCTGTGTTTTAGTTACTTCCTTCGTACTTGCATGAGAGCAACTGGCCTTCGCAATAATACTTAAATACATTTTTTTTAGTGGGGGTGGGGGGGGGGGTGGACTCAACGTCTTCCCCACGACGCCTAGGGAACGTCATTTGGAATGGTTTCTCGACGTTCCATGAACGTCGTTGGTAGTCCGGATGTCGTAAACACACGTATCATAAACGTCGAGGGAGGACGCAACCTCCCACTGAGACGTGCAAGTGACGTGTGACAAACGTCATTGGAAACGTTTTCTCAACCTCCTGTGCACCTTTTCTCGCGGACATTTAAAGGTTTCATCGACGTCGAAGGAACGTAACGTCCGGACCTTGGACGTTGTACGACGTCACGTTACAGACGTCTTCGACGTTCTTCCGACGTTTTCGTCACGTTTATGTGCTGCTT